>JAPYMA010001110.1:0-156198 GCA_035041965.1 Anisakis pegreffii
CATTTCATGATAACGAAAATAATTTCTTCGCATACTGACTGAACTCTCGAGGTTTTAAGTGACCTCGAAAATTGGTACTTTTTCGTTGCGAGATTACTTCTCGATAGCCGATAAATATACTGAAATCAAGCAATAACCGATGTAGTTCGATGGGTGCTGAATTGTTGTTGTCTTCCAGAAGTCCGTCGATGAATCGATCAACTGAATCGCGTATCGTTGTGAACAGCTGAAAAGTTGCATAGTATGTGCTCAGTGTTGACATCTGCCACACATGCTAGTTTCTGTCGACTTAATTTAGACTAATCAATTATCAGTTCTTCCCTTTCTTGAAACTCTAATTGTAACTGATATAGGGCAAGAATGTCACTGATAAGAACAAGACATTCATGATCGAATTAATTGTGCGACTGAAATTACATTTCTGAGATTTTGTGTCGAGAGAGCTGGTGATGTAACGGTACGAATTCGTTTCCATCGTTCACCTCTTGCTGCGAAAACGTGAACTCCTCTTGATTTATCTGGGTCACCACTCGTGGGATCCGTCTGAATTCGAATTTCTTCGTGTTCTCACGCAACATACTTAACTTCATCTGATCTTAGATTGAAACACTTCCGAATGCACCGATTTCAATTTTCATCATAAACTGAATCAAGGTTCCTGCTATAAGAGGAAAGGAAATGAAAGGAAAATATTCCAAGATAAGCGCAAAACGTTCAATAACCATTCGAGAGTGGAAATAACGAAATTTCTTCAGGCAAATCTCCTGAATGAGATCGACATCTGATGTGACGATCGTGGGGAATGCCCCTTGCATGATAGCATATGTTTTTCCATACTTCTGCCTCAATTCTTCGAATCGAAACGGTGTTCGTTCATCTTTCATCACATCCAAGTTTCCGATCAAAAAATTCGATGATGGCACAACAGGAAATCCACATTTCTTCAGAACATTCCGCATTTCAATCCTTCTAAAACATTTCCAAACTGAATGCTGAATGCTAAGCTTCACTTCAAAATCTCAATGTTACTTATATTTTCGATTCATTGCTATATTTTTGTCAATTTTCATGTTTGACATCCCAATATAATGCGTTGAACTAATGGAAAAAAACCCGCATCATAATTAATTTCTATCACAGCTGCGTCATGCGTCGAACTCATTAGGGTAGAACTAATAAAACAACGATAATGTCACAGCTGAGTTCTGCACTCTCACACCAATACCTCAATGTGCGTTCATAACTGGATAGATACTCCTGTGATAATTGTGCAACTACTAAATGAATAATTTTTAGTTCAGTGAGTTGTAGTATGCACTAATCTTTAATCACAATTTTATATTCGTAGAAGTGTACGGCGGTGATTCTAGACATGAGGAAGAATTTAATAATTTTAGACGACTAGGAAATAAATTCACAGAAATTTCGTTTCTTCGAAATGACTGTTTCGAATCATCTCATGATGACAAAAATATTTCTGAAAATGCAGATTTACGTTCGCAATAAATTGGGAATCACTGATGGTGAGTAATGATGGATAAAAATGAATTCATTGAATGCAACGCACTTCCTTTGGAAATATTGTTAAATTTCTATGGGAGTGAGAATTATGTAATCCATCGATATGATGTAATTGTAATTGTTGACGAAAAGTGCTCTTTCATTGGCAGGAGTTTAAGGCAATTCACAAACCATACCAATCATTCTCATAGTTACCGAGACTTACTCAACAGAATCATGCTATCTGTTTGCTAGTACGTATGCTCAGTATTTGGTACTAAATTTCCGGTCAGAGGTGAAAAAGAATCGCTCGTTCAATGAGAACAATTCGATACAAAAAAAGACAGAAATGATCCCATCCTCATTCAATCATCAAAAAACTACTGGGAATAAATAATTGACACCTGAATTGCTTTATAGTTGTTAGAAATCAATTTCATCTCCAGATTAAGTTCTTTGCTGAAAACAGAAACAAACACAAAAACTGTATTTAAGCGGAGTGCAAACCTTTTCAGAAGTACAAAAAGAGTTGCAAAAATGAATACGAACAATAGAAGGGTCACAAGAACGAGTGACATTGGTGTGTCTGGATTGTGTTCACACAGCTCGAATGAAAAAGATTTTCGAATGAAGTTATAAAATCGCTTGTGACACTGTCTAATTTCAGCAATGTAATTACTCGCCTACACGAATGCGTTTAATTAATCAGCGACAACCGTAACGAATGGGACGAAGACAATGATTGACGCCCATAACGATCGGTTGATAGGGAATCGATTTCCTTTCTTTACTTCTGTGTGAGAAACACAGAGGTAAAGAAAGGAATTCGATGAGAGAAAAATAACTCATAAAGAAATTCGATGTGAGAAAAAGAATACCTGAAACATCAGTAGAGCCATCATCACAGCAGCACCTACCTCATCAATGTTCATTTCCCAACATAAGTGTATGTTTGTTCGTTAATCTTCAGCTATTATTTGTTATCATTTTATTTGACAACGGATTGACTATCGCGTAAATTTTTAAAAGTTGAACGGAACTGATAACGGTTTTAAAAATTTCCGGGCACTTTGGGTCGGCACAAATTTTTTGCAAAAATAATAGATATGCAGAACACACGAATACTCAATCACTCGCTATGTACAGTCATCAATTTGATTAATACATTAATGATGACATTTGTTTCTAGTTAGCCAAATTGGACGATCTATTGGATGATTTACTTACTTGCTTACTCAGTCATCAGTGCTCAGTGGCAATAAAAACCTTTCTAGTTCCATCACGAGTACCACTGAGTACCGTTATTCGCGTCCAATTTTGACCGATCAGCATGCACAGCAGATCCCTCCATCTCTTCTTCGGCCTTCTCCTAATCCTCTTCAAAACCTTCCTAAATCTAAGCTTAGGCCTAAGACTAAGCCTAAGCTCAAGCCTCACCTAAGTCTAAGCCTGAACATAATCCTAATCCTACGCCTATGTCTAAACCTAAGATTAAGCCCAAGCCTAAGCTTATGCTAACTTACTTTAAAATTACAGACTCGACGTTTCTTTATGGTGTATTGAAGACATTATCGGGAATGTTCCATGATGAAGACACTCATTCAAGCCAAAGATAAATTACGAGTGTCACAGTGAAGGATTACGGTCTCATGCTTGTGCTCATACCGGTGAACCATCTTATCGTTTAGTAGAAACCTCACTGCGGTACGATAGAATCATCGGTTTGTTTAATGAGTATGCGAGCCCAGTGTGATCCTCAGCCTGTGCCCAAAATTAGGTATATTCTATCATAGATTTCAATTCGACATCACTTCTGTGCTATTCAAAGAATATATTTCTCAGCACGATATTTGCAATGCGAACAATCAATCACTGCGTATCTGAACGAACGCGCGATTTCAAATTGCTTACATATCCTGTTACCTGTGCTTATTGATGAACCGAGTCGTAGAGATTTCACTTTTTTAATTATTAAATGTTGGAAAATGATCGGATCGTATTTTCCGGTCCAAAATTTTCATGTCTTGATTAATATTGAGGTAAAAATTCGGCACTTATGCTGTTTAGTCCCTCTATGTCGTTTTGATTATACCAACCTGAAATGCAACATTACCAGCGTATGTTTCACAGTTCAGTTACTGGGAATTGCAAATATCAAGTGAAAGGATTGGGTACATTATGCTAAGTAATATTTTGTTGTACAGTAGCTGACGAATGCACGAGGATTTATTAAAAAAAGGAAGCTGAACAACTCCGTTAACCGATCAGAAGAATGAGCAAAGTGAACGTGCACGACCCGGTTGACCTGTGGAAGCGTGCCTCTATCGAAACAAGAGATGCGCTCAGCTCACCTAAACCTGCTTTGTCGAGAGGAAAGTCAGTATTTTGAGTTTGCTTATCATCCGAGACCGATAGATTCTTCAATTGTTGTTTTCCATAATTTGTTTTTGCAGAATAAGTGAACATTTCTCTGGAGAACGGTCGGTGGTATGGACGAGTTTATCGCAGATGGCGCCGGCTGATCAAGCGAAGTTCATGAACAAATTAGTCTCATATTGGCCATACACTATGGAACGGCGTTCACTTATATGGCCGTTGCATGTTGGAATTATGACAAATTCAATCACGTCGAGTATTATTGGTTGGTTTTTTGAAGTGTTTTTCACGCATTCTCAATTTTTTGCGACTCCACATACACAGCACAGCGTTTTATCTATATGTTGTTCCATTACATAGCATAGTTGTAAACAAGCACCTTTCAGCAACAAGAATCAGTTCGGAAATGTTTCTGTTGAAAGCCGATACACCATTTTTGGATGGTGTACGACAGTGTCCAAAATCGCCGTTGTTTTTCGGTGTTTACACGTCCGGTGTTATTTTGTATATATTTCACCAAATGTTCATTTTCAACGAAATTTACAAGTATGCTTTTCGTCTTCCTTTTAATTGTCAACTACAGTAAAACAAACAACCAGATTTTGATATTGTATTTGAAATGTGCGTTTGGAGCAAGTGGAAAAATTTTGCATAACTGAACAGAAAAATCATTTCTTTTAAAAATTGTTCGCTCATGATATACCTAAGAAACATTTCTTGATGATGTGATGATCGATGTTCATTTGATGTTCTCTCCATGATTGATTTGAGTACTCGTAGTTTATTATGTGAGATTGCTTCAACCTCACGCCATAGTTACGATTTGCTCGGAATTTATTTTAAATCGCAAATATTTTAGGGAAAATAGGCCATGTTCATCGTGCATTCTATCTCAAAGTATTTTTAATTCGTTACTGTCGGGTATCGCGGTCCCTATGTTCACACTTCCATATCTGTCTTATTACGTGGTATGACTTGAAAGTTAATTCTTCCTTTGGGATGTTTGCTATTCTTTTTTGTTTGTTTTACATCCGATTGTTGTCGAAGTCTCATTTGTACACGACGAATCAAATTTACTTTTCAGCTGTTGAATCGAAAGACCGAAAAATATCCTCGTATCGGGTCATACATTGATTTTTTGGCACTCAGCTGGGAAGGGTCGCGTGCCGTTTGGAGGATTCTTCCTCACTTAATGGCCTTCCAAGTATTGGTCGCTGCAGTTGGTAGTTACTGTACTCTTTGGGGTCGGAATAAGTTAGTTCGTGTTTATTCGTTATATTTTTCTTATTCTTGATGAAGTAGTTTAAAAGAAGAATACGGCGTAATATTTGTACTGTTCTTATGAGTTCATTTCTGAGGGTAGTTAAATGAAATCAGATATGTGCTACCATTTTCCAAATGAATGTATTCTTAATTATGATCATTCGAATAAATCAGGATATTCGATTCTATGGATGCGGATCCGGATTTGGTGCGTGAGACGATGATCAGAGCACAGGATAAACTGCCACTGAAGGAACGATTCGAACGTTTCATCATGAGGATTCCCATTTTCGGAAGATTGGTTAACGACAACGAGGACGTTCCCGACAAATAAACTTGTTGTGCCGAATTTCTGCTGAGCATTAGATCTGTGCTAGTTTAGGAAATGAATCGACCAGTCATTATCTTGTTTTTATCAGATTGAAACATTTATGGTGCCAAATGCGATAGATGGTGAATGTCTTGAAAGAATTTTTAATTTTCGAAAAATTCATTTGTCTCAGAATCTTGGAATCTTTCTTACGTGGGAAAAATTTCCCTAATCAGACCTCACTAAAACTTGACGTCCGTCATTATTTTCATTCCTGGGATCCAAGTCTTTATGCAACAAGGATGAATGCCCATGTTTCATGTTGGCATCGTTGTGTACAGTCGAACGGTTTTTATTTTGAATAAAAATGTTGATTTTGAACCAAATTATGAAACCTTGAAATTTTGGGTCTAACTGACTCCGAGCTTTCTGCCATACCTGATAGATAAGTTTTGAACATTCCAAAGAACAATTACACAATTACTAAACACATTACAATTAGTGATCACTAGCGCAATATCATAACAACACACCATCAGTGAAAAGTATCAAAAAATGAAATGTAAAATGGATTGGATGAGTATTTTGAATAGTTTGAAATTTGAATAGTGAATGTAACTGAAAGTTCATGTGAACAGCAAAATTAATAATAAAACAAGGGTCGCTTTAACGAAATATTTAACAGAATCATGAGGCAAATGCTTCAGTGATAAATCGAACATCAAATTTGTATCGTCTTCTAAGCGAATAAGTATCTGAACTCATGGACCAGCGAGTGAACTTCGTCCACCGGCTGGCTTAGTGTCATCCAATGATTTTGGTTCACATTCATAAAGACTATAACTGAACACTGTTCCCTGTAACTTAATGCATTTGAGGACATTCACTGAAAACAATTTGAAATTTTTGAGGCGCATATCATCTCGGAAAATAGAAGTATTCCATTAAAAGATGTGCTTGTTTGAAATTTCCATCTTTCGATGTATTAAATTTGCATTTCATTTTATGAAGTTTGCCATTCAGACTTTCAGCTCGCTATACTCAAAATTATAACCGTGTATCGTAAACATAACACCAAAAAATGCTTACTGGTTTCAAAGAGTAAAAAAAACAAACCTTTTCGCATGACTCATCAAGTACCAATGCTGCAGCCGCATTATTGAAACTGTCAAGAAATGATACCGCTGACCAAATTATCATCAGACGTGGTGATACGTTCAGGATACCATCATATACCTGAATAGCTTCTCAGTTGATGCTGACTGAATTGCAGTTGCAGATTGATAGAATAGTGCTAAAGTATGCATCGTGTTTTGTGTTAATTTCTATACTAGAATACTGCACACCCGGGTAGCGACGGTGATGATTACCGAATCGCTTCGTAAGAGCTTGTGATGGAAATCTTTGCCATAACGAGAGATCATTTGATTTAGATCTAATGAGGAATGAACTAAAGTGAAATTAAAAAGATCAGTGCGATAACTCAAAGGAATGAAGAAGAACAAACTGACTAGCTGCCGACTTCTGATTATCATGCGAAATGAATTTTTTAGGCAGAAATCTTCAATCTGTATGTCATTGAAATGTGGTACATTATCCTTGGATTCATTTTCATCACCATTACTATCATAACAACTCCAAAGTAGTTCCTCAAAAAAGACTCATTCGCAGTTGATACCTAATAATCGTTGATCACCATTTGCAATCAAAGGTTTCTTAAGCTCATCTTGAATTTTTTCCATTGATGGACGATACTTTCCGTTGTTTTAAAAAACCACATGAAGCATTTAAAATTGGTTTTTATATCCATATCAAGCTTTGCAATACTTGGCTCCAGAAATGCACATAGATATGAAATAGTCCTTTCACTGCATGGTTTAGAACCATTCGGTCTGGTCAAACCTTGGTTATGGCAAGTTCTTTCGGCAAAACAGGTGGTCGTTGAATGTTTCTGAGTGTTTTGATGCCATAAATGAGGGTGTACTGTCCAATGCCTCCGTGACAGCAGAATAGACGATTGTCAACTGATGCAGCCAATGGAAACAGACCAAAAATACGTTCACACGATAACCATATCAACACAGTTGTCATTAGATTCCGTACGGCTAAACCTTCGATAAAGAAATGCGCCTGTAATATTGATTTATATTTGCATCTGAAATGTTGAAGGTTTTAAATCGTCGCTCTGGTTACATTAAAGTAATCCGCAACGAACATTTGTGTTATATGTCAGTTCTTTGACGGTAACAATATTTAATTATTTTATAATAGTAATGATTACCTACACACTACCCTAAAAATAAAAACGCAAGTCAATTCATTGCTTGACCCTAAATTGGTTTCCTTATCCTCAAAACGAGTCAACTAATTGAAAGCGCAGTCATTACTAAACTAAATCAAGAAAGCAGTTGCAAATCAAACTTTTGCATTTTCACATTCTTCCATATTTCCTCTGAGGAGGAAAATTTTCCTCGGATATCGAATCTTCAAAGCCAACAATAAGAACAAACATTCATGCGATGCAAATCCATTACCTTAATGGATCAATCAGTAATAAAAACGCTTCAATACATAATTCCTCTGAATTACGTTCTGAATTACCTAATGCTGAAATACCTAATTCAGTTTGTCATAAGCATCATTTTTTGCTGACAATTCCTAGTTCAGCGAAGTTTCATTTCCAACTTGACATGTTCTTTTCTTTTGATCAATGCATCAGGAAGTGTCTCAACGAGGAATACTCTTCTCTGGTGGGAGCTGGTTGATTCTTTATGCTTCATCAGGATGAAAATAGAGTCGGAGGTAAAAATCTATTGTAAATCAGATGGCGAGTCCGTTAAGGTCATGCCAACTAATTTACAGTTTTGTGCTCTTATCATGGCTCTTCGACGACCCGAAATCAGCAATGTTCTCTGTAGTATTGCAGCTTTAGACGATCACTGTTTGTCGATTTCGATCACTGTTTGTCGATTTCATCATGGAATTCAATGTGATCATCAGAGACAAGTGAGCTGAACCTGAATAATTGCCGAGAAGTAAGAATCGTTGATTTGATAATTTTGAGGTGAGTGAAAAGAGTGTCAGCAGTGAATCACCATGTCCCTGTATATCGCCAATTATTGTTAAGGGACCCTGTAACATATGAATTATATGAGCTCATTTTAAAGCGTTCCAAAACGGAACATATTCACCTGTTGAATCGCAATAATACATTATGAGGTTTCATGAAATATTTCAATTTCACTGCATGTTGCTAGTGTTTGCAGAATCCCAATCGTCTTTCGATCCTGGGTTCGGAATTAAAATTCGGAATCGTTTTTTAATCTGGTAGTCCCGGAACTGAAAACCGATAGCCCCAGAATTGATCACAAACAGAAGGCAAAATAACGGTAATGATGAAGATGAAGCGGGAGTGATAACATTTAAAAAATTCATTCACTGTTTGCTTAAAAACGAAATTTGATATGGCGCTATTATGAAATGATTTAAAACCGGGCTTCTTGAGTACATGAATCCCGAAATCAGGATCGAGATTCAAAAGCCGAGATGCTGGGATCCGGTGTAAACATTACTCATTACTCACCAGTTCTCAACAAGAATTGTGGCATCGTAATTGTAATTTGTTACTTTTTCCGTTAGATAGAAATACAAATACCCCATGCAATGGCACTATTCAATACCACTTAAAGCAATACTACTTAATAAAAGAAGTCCACATAATTGTGAGTTCAGCTGATTTTGTTGTTTCATTTGGCATATACTCTGAGTACGAAATATTTTAGCAATATTGCTCAAGAAAGCTGAACTGGTGTTTAGATGTAGCGATGCCTTCAGTACCATGCTCAAATCTGCCGTTTTAGTTCCATGCTTCGAAAGTCTGCTAACATAGCTGAATTCGGCAGTAAATTAGTTTTGAATTCGTGATCGATGATCAACCTGAAGATCCAGAACAGTTGGCTCTTGTTCCAAAACTCTTTCTGCTTTATCGAGAACCGCAAGAAGCTGAAAATTGCGTTTGTTTAGATTATCGGATCTTATGTCTACTCCAGTGGTCGTTTTTTTCAGATTGAAGAAAATTTTGCAGCAAAAGTCTTACGAAGCTTCAATCTGTTGAAAATTCTGCTTGAATGATGTTCGACAGTACAACTTTTCATCGATTTCAACAATTTCAAGGAATATTCCACTCTAATTTCAGCAACGGACAGTGGGAAAGCATTCCCTCTCCTACTTGTTAGTACAACCGAAAGTAATATGACCGTATGGTTGTTGTAATGGATCATTTTGCTGAACAAAAGCAGAATGTTTAAATGACCCCTTCGTAGATGTTTGGATGTTAGAAAGAAGACATAATGAGAATAATAAACAAGAATATTGATTAACATGCATTATTGGTTTATTGCGGACAGATGGACGTTGCGATGACCGAGAGGAGGATAGTGCTAAGGAAAGGTTGCGTGATGAGCTGATACACTACTCATCTCGATAATCAGTGAATATCTCATGAGAATAGTTGTCAAAAGAAGATACTATATACGCACTCATTCAGTTGAGAATGACATAATTAAACAATTCACAACGCAGTGCTCGCTCTCACACAAGTAACATTAATATCAATGATACATCTAGAAATAATTCATTAAGCGAACAAAAGCGCTAGAACTTCATTAAGAAGTATGACCTCAGCTTTAAAATATTTTTCGGTTGTATGTAAATCAGTAACAGAACTGCTTTGTGAAAATGCACACACTGATTAGCGGAATCTCAACTACAATACGAAAATGCAATGAAAGTCTACATTTTCCATTTGTTAAACTAATCACTTTCACATCATAAAATCCAGCTAAATTAATCTCGTTAATTCCGGATGTGTACCAAGTAACTAACGAACATATTTCGCTTCATACGTTGGAGGTATTTCATCAGAATTATCGAGTATGTATGACCAAATATTACGTATCAAGACATCCACATCACTGCCATTCCCTGTCATATTCGCTGTAAGATTCACTGTTTTTGGTGCTGTGTTTTCCTCGTCATTTTGCGTCATTTCATTCTTAAATTGCATCATTAGAGTGTTCTGAGTAGAAATGTTATCAACGTAAAATTTCAGTCAATTTAATGAAAATGAATGAAACTAAATAATTGAATGTAATAAAATTTTCTTCGAAATAATGAGCTTTCAATTTTGCATTTGTATTCTTTCGAAATATCAATGATGTTTCGAAAACTTTCAGGTCTAAATCGAACCTATTCAACTGAGAGAAATTGTGCGTAGCACATAGATGCATCCCCAAAAAGATGCTTCATTTTGAAGAATTTTATAGTGAATGACTCAAATATTAATGCTTCTTCTCTTCATGAATATAAATTGAATGAACTATTCAATGTAGAGTGAAAAACAAAAGTATCTCATCAAATTAACTAATTTATTGCAGAAATACATCCATTCATTGCTCGTAAATTGAAGATAGCATTTGGTGTTTTTAGCATTCAAAAAGATTTGCTAATCGACATCCAAAAAACAATTACGCCGATGTACGGTAGCTTAAATACCATTGAGAAGTGTGTATGCTCATCAAACCAAGAGCATCGCATTTTTATGATGCTTTAAGGAAAGCATTCAAGAGACAACTTTTTCTGACCGCAAATAATAATGGTCTCTTTTAGTGATCTTGCTTGTGGTCAATAAAATCAGTTTGGCAATTCGGATCTAACAGAATTGTACCGTAACCGAGTAAACCGAGATTGTTCGATGATCATGATGAAACTTAGTACCAATTTTCGATCAAAAAATTTTCCCGAAACCACTGATTCAGTCAATTCGTGGGATCTTGTGAATATAAGCAAACTGAAGTGTTCCATATTGTTCAATCATTTCAAAAGACAAACAGACTTTGGATGACTAGTAGGATTGTTTACCGCATCGCCTAAATTGGTGGCAATTTAATGAATGTACTTTTTGATGATTGCTGTATACGGTAGCTTCATTGGAACAATTTCGCATCTGAATGAATTAATTTCCTCTCAAAGATAATCGGATCTGATGAAATCGCCATCCAACTCACTTCTTGTAATTTACTGGTTCCTTCGTTTGGGATCATTCTCTCTCAGATTTGAAACGTAACAAACAATCCGAAGAAAATTCCTTTCGAACAATGATGCTTCATTGCTATTGATCACTCTCAAAATTAAGTCAAAAATTATGCGATATTCAAATTTCGCTCATTTCTAATCCAAAGTTGCAAACTTTCTTTACTATTACCGAACACATTCTGCAAAGTAGAAATGAAATTGTGCAAGTGCTCCATATCTTTTTGTTGTGAACATTAATTTTTCGTTTGTTCAATCCGTTCAATGGTTCTACACAAGTGGTCAACATTAATTACTCAAAATAATGCGCCATCCATCTCAAAAAAAAAACTTTTTGAAGAAAAACTCGCTAGTCTTACAAAATCATATCACGTTGCATATGGTAAGTTTCATGAAGGAAATGCTTCTCGATGAGGAACTCGGCGCTTTGTACAGCAATATCGATGACTAAAGTCATCGATTAGAAGACGCCTTTATTGCATGGAAATAATTTAAAAGCTCGTCCCTCAACGAATGATGAACTATATGATCTTATGGCAATTAAAATGTCGGATGTTGTAAAGAATATGTGAAATTCCGTGAACTGTTAGAGATGATAGCATTGTCCCAAATAGACTGAACACATAAGCCAATCGCGAGCTAAATGATTCATTCACGATCAGATATATTTATGCATAAGTGTACTTTTTTGCTGAACGCAGTCGATATTTGCAGACAACAATATTGGATTAATTGGCTCTTAGCAACTTTATCTTGGTGTCTCATCATTAACGTTCGGGGTATACCCTCGGGAAATTTACCGTAATGAACCAAAATTGAAAATCGTATTCGACCTATTAAAGTGCTTTCATTCTATTATAGTGAAAGAGTTCATATTTGGTTATTGTAGAAAAGAAGACGCTACCTTAACTAAAATTTCACTCTTATGGAGGATGACTTCATGAAAGGTGCAGGTGTATATATCGCATTCTTGGTGATGAAAATGTTGAAATAAAAATACCACAATGATGTTTCATGATAATTTAAACTTGCTTGATTATGGCACTTCTCAGTGCATGTCATTCGGAATTTCCTGTACAGAAAACAGCAAAAGATTAGTTCGAGAGTCGCCAGTTGCTTGGTAACAATGATTGTAAACTTAATCGCAAATCAGCCAAAAGAACAAACATGGCTTGCGCAATTATTCTTTGGAAATTTTATACTTGTAGGATAAGCGAGAATTCTTATTGGTGATGATACCGTTGGTACTTGAAAGCCAAACGATCAAATATGCCCAGTTTTCCCCCAAAAAATAAGTTTCCAAAGAAACTGATCGTTTAAGTGCATCTCAAAACAGCATTTATACACTTCACGAAGATGTGCCTGCTTAGTAAGTACATGTGCTTTGTGTGGAAAATGAAAAGATGCTGCTTTAATGAACTTGTTGATTCAGTTTTATAACAAAATACGAAGATATGGAACGGTGAATGAGGTATAATCAACAGAAAAACTCTCATGTTGATGATTTCAAGTTTTTTTTCCCGTTCACATTGCGTACTTGGGAATTTGGTGATGATCAGAAAGAAGCAATTCACAAATTGGTGCAGTGATGTCATATTGTAAAAAATTACTTTTGCTGGACCAGATGGTGCACCGATGGTATTCACAAATTGTTTATTTGCTCTTCTGTCGAAAGCAGCACATTCAAATGGCACTGAATGAATTTAATATTAGTGTTAATAGGAAGTACATAAGCACACAAGTATAGTTCACTTTCTTTATCTGTTTATAAGACAGCGCATAGTCCGCGGATCACATCCGAACAAATTGGTACATTACGAAAAGACGTATTCCATATGGCCAATGTTTTCGATCGTGTTCATTACGATTATACGATCGATTAAGGCTCTGAAATTTATCGTGTCGACGATGACTGTTTTCCTCATAATCATGTTATTGCTGCAATATGGATCATATTGAAGTTATTTTTTGAAGTACGTGCCTCTTAACAGTTTCACAACATCGATACATTTAATAGCTCTTTTTACTGTTCAGAATCGGATGCCCACTCAGATGTGTGCGCAACATTTGTCTGAAGTATTTTCTTAAGAGTTTCATTTTGGAACTGAATTGATTGTTCTCTCGAGAACTGAACCGATTCATATTCACCATTCATCAGTTGCCCTAATCACACGAACTGAATAAATCATTCGAGTGAACGCCGCCTCTTATCACGAGCAATGTAATATCTCATGATTGCAATAACCCATCTTTGTAAACATCGAACAAATATTCAACAATCTAAATGAATCATCTGCTTACTTTCATTGTGCATACATGCTACTGTCAGTTTAACGTCCAATATAGAACATAAACATACAATCAGTTGTACGCATTCGATTCATTATAAATGCTATCTCCACTAATCAAAATTGATTGCTTTCGGAGAGCTTCACCATAATGTTCGATTAAATTGTCCTTTGTCGGGTTTTAGTGCCCACATAAAACTTTTATGACACATTCGAAGAACGCTGCGAACATTAAAGGAGATTATAAATTTTCCTCGTGGATTTGCACTATCCACTACACTGACATAGTAAAGCTGATCGATGGATTGTTGCAGCATCTAAAAGTAGACGTTTGTATACTGTAATTGTATTTATTAAAGGTATAATTAACTGCACGTCATATTCATTGCAAACATTTTCGGGATGCAGTGAATAGTTAAACATTCACAAAATCCTGCACCTATTGCAAATGTACATTAGAATGAGGCATAAGTGACGCAAAGAATTTTTTCCGCTAGCCGATTTTGCCTCGTTTCAATTGAAAATCACTTCACGTAAAAGTTCAGCCAAAAATATTGCTCTAAATCTGTTGCAAAGCGCGATCAATTCGTTTAACAACAGCAATAAATTCTGCCATCCTCCTTATTGCTCGGTTATCCGAGATTTCTTCTCAACTTTGCAAGTATTTAGTGAAAATGATTTCTTGCGTCGCAAGGAAACGCGCTATAGAATTTCACAGCAATCGAACTACATCCCGAGCTGCACAAACATTCCGAACAGCTCACTATAACAATAAGGCTTATTGACAGTGAACGTTCTCGTTTGTTAGTTGTTTTTTGGACTTCATTCTCTGATTTCTCGTGTACACGCCAAAAATGTTTCAAATTGTCCAACATAACAAATGCTGTGAAGTTTCAGTCGAGAATCATGCAAATGCAGCTCGCGCCCAACCACATTCACATGCAGTATTTTCGTATCGTTTAAGGACTAAATACTTCACTAAAGAATAATAACAGATAATTGGATAATAGATACAAGCCGGATCATAGCCTGGCTCAGGCTCACAACATTAATGCTATTGGTACACCACTCGGTTTCAAGCAAAACTTTCCTCCGCGAACGGGAATCGAACCCGCGACGTACCAATTACCGGTTGGGGCTTCTGGACTAAGATTTTCTGTAAACCTAAAATTGAGTCGGCGACTGTTGATTGAAGCGGAAATCGTTGGAAAACAGAATTTCGATGGCTACCGATAGGATGTTCGGTCGGTGGCCATCGGAGAAAATCTGTCGATTCCCAATTCTATCGCACACCAATGTAAAAAATTACATCGGTGAGATGATTAAATATGATTGCAGGTATTTGCGCAGTATTCCACCCCGCTTTGCATCGACCTTTTTATTCCGTTGAAAAACAATCACCACATCATATTGGCATTAAAGTTCGTACTACTTTTCGTTCACTTATCTATAAGAGTGATTCAGGCAATCAAAATTCCAAGTTTTCGCTACATTGTGTCTCTCATGTACGACTGTTAAGTTGCTAGAAACTTATTTCCTTATATGCCATCAATAACCCCTGGTTTATGTTACGGGTAAGGTGATGCAGTTACGGGTGAATGAGATGACAAGTTGGCGAAGAAGTCAGCTGCGAGAGCATGACAAATGGTTCATCACGAAAGATGCCCTAAGTCCGCTCATCAATCAAATTACTCGATTCCGTGAATTTATTGTTTACTTGAAGCAATTTCCATCTTAAAGAAATCATTCTTTGTTCGCTCTCTTGATGAATATGAAAATTTCTTATGTGTGTGTGTAAGATATGGCATTATTTATGAGTATATCATTTCGGCAATAATACATTTATTGCGTTTTTGAGCATTCGTCTCATTGCTCTACAAATGTTGATGGCGAAACAGATGTGAATGGAATGCACTTATCACTGATATTGCGCAGCAATAAAGCATCACATTGAGTGACACCAAAAGTGCTGATGCTTATTTCGAAAAAGTATCACATAAAAAGATTTGCATTTAAATGTTCGACGTTATCGAAAATGTATGGAGCATAAAAATGCAAATTAGTGAATTCAACATCGGAAGTTCTGTCGAAAAAATATATCAGAGTTAAAAAGCGTTGAATATCAAGCTAAATGATTGGTAGTGTTTGACTGTTCGCGAAACGAATTAAACGAATCAACGAATGGAACAAATGTTGTCGTCAATAGTTTTAAGTTAATGTCTTGGTCGTCTTCCATTGTCCATACCCCACCAATTTGTGAGTGAATTTAAACGAGATTCAAAACTCAGATGTCTTCACAAAATCGATTCGGTGTTCCGTAGAGAAACGATTCGACGAGCCACCGAAACTTTACTTTCAAATCCCAAATGCATTCGATGATTTAATGGTATGAATGAGTTCGCTGAATTTCTTAGAAAGTAAGACGAATTTGCATGTTTTTGTTTTTATTTCATTTGTAGTTGCACTATCTGGCTGTTTGCGTCATTTCAGAGACTACTGAATGCACGCACAATCAAGACAAATGTGTTGCATTGCAAATGAAGTTGGTTCGTGGAAGAGGAAGCGAAAATGTTCAGAAAAACACATAAATCTGAGGATCATTTCAAGAGACTTAGAATGTATACGTTGTTGGAATGATTTCGGATGACTACATGGCATGCCCATGGCATCGCCATCGAATACTCAAAGTGTCTATTCGAAATGTTATGCAAAATGGACATATCACTGCTTGTGAGATGAATTTGAATGAACGCGATTTGGAAAGACACTATGCATCAGTTTATGTCCATAATGATCCATGAACACCAAACACAACTAGCTGTTTTGCAAATGAACTGTACAACTAGATTATCGGAACATCATGCATTCATCGGATTCAGGCAATCGCTATCATTTCCACGAGCTGTGGATGCACTTTTGTGGTCTCTTCCTTGCAAAGCTTTATCACTTAATTTTCTATCGCTTAATTGATTTAGCTAATTCTGCCGTTGATTTGATGACATCCTTGGAAGTCCAGCTATAGGATTAGCTGAATTTTATGATGCACTTATTCCCTAATTATGCCAAGTGATAGGCTACCAATTCATTCTCTGAAGCGAATGCTGCGACGAAACAAAACATTCTCCCGTTTGTGAATGGAGATTAAGTACCACTGAGTACGAGTGAAATAGAAAGTGAGAAACGAGGGAGGATATCTAAGAGGCAGCAAAACCGATGGAACATCTTAAACAGTGTTCAAAAAAGAGGAAGAGAATCAAAACTGCCAAATTCGGTTGGAGAAACTGAATGGTCTTAATTGCGTGGAATTCGAATGCATTTTATCAAGATGTAATTTAGAATGTCATTAATTTCATCGAGAAATTCAATTTTTGCGTTGAACGTTGTTTATTTCGTCGATAACGTCGATGAACACAATCAAAGAGTAACATTTCAATGAGAGAAGAGTAACTACGAGAGAATTGCATCAAAAAACGTTTATTTGAATCCATTTGAATACAAACAAGTCTAACGCACACAAAAGAAGCGACTATAGTATGAGCATCGCAAATTCAAATAATTGATTTTCGGAACTCAGAACAGGTATTGATGATATTCTCCAGTGATCACTTTCACAATGAAAAATTGGTTTGCCTCGATTGATTCCTGAACCAGACTATTCATCACATCTGAAACATTATTCAACTACAACAAAAAGACTGGATTAAACCCACAAAGAGCTGATACCGTCCATGGAAACGTTACTTTGAATAGCATAGCTTTAATAGAGATGCACTTGTCTCAGTTTGTTTGTGATCGCTACGTCATGTGAGCAGACTAAACATTCAAAACTGAATGATCATTTTCTGACTGCAGTTAAATACAAAATATTACTGGAAATTATTCGAATCAAATTGTACGATGATAATAAAATGTTGCTGTGATCATTTTAGTAACGACCACGTTCACTTCTCTTGCAAACTGGTCATCTATGTAAAATAATCGCAGAATGAACTGTTGTATTTGCAGGAGAAGTAAGCAATTTTTGAAAGACACTCATTTCAAAATTTGTTATTATTGGATGTGAAATTGCAGTTAACATTGAAGGAACATCATTCATATTCAACCAGATGCTTTCCGCAAATGTATGACTATTGAAACGATCTGAGATCACTTGTTAAACAATAGAACAACATTCTGCTGTTCCCGGTCAGCATCTGCACATTTGAAGAAGATCGTTGACAAATTCTTAGATTCAATTAAGAACTAATTTCCATCTGAGACCTTGCACCACAAGCCATCCATTCATCTGTTCAGTCAAAGAGTTTGAAAAACAGTGCTGATCGCGATTTACCGAATTTTCGCGCTTCGCTTCGTTGATGCATCAAAAAATTCATTGAGATAAAATGCTAAAAAAATTTCAGCAGTTAGTTGCCAGAGAATTTGAATGTCCATGATCGGAGTTCGAGATTTCTGATTCGATGAAATCGATCGTGCTAATGAAAAGTCAGTTTTGTGGAAACAGCAATCAAAACATTGCAAACCAAGTTTGGCAAACAGTGGGAACTCTGAATTCCATAGCACTTAGCAATGTGTTGTGTAGTCGTTTTGAACGCTGAATATTATTCACAGAGTTTTTTTCCAAATGTCATAAATTATTTATCACCGTTAAAAAGTGAACAAACAAATTTCAAGGCGTATAGCTAAACCACAACAATGCATCGAAGTCGTACAGCATTGTAGTAATAAATCAACGGGTTTTGAATGCACGCACGCTTCATGAGGATATTAGTGCTGTTAATATCGACCGAAGGCACCCCAATTCAAAGAAACTAAATCGCATCATCGTGAAACTATGCCGACGCAATACTGAACAGTCGAAGGGCTGATACCCTATCGTACAACAATACACTCTGCTTTCGAAATGCTCCATTTTGCGTGACTTCTTTGCGGAATTCAAAACCGTCAAAAATTCCATTCAGCTATTTGCATCACGTTTGCAAAAACTCGAGAAAGTTATGAATTGCATAATAAAGACCCAATGTCTCTCGATGAAAGTAATTCAAAATGCCTTTGCAGGATAATATCGGTGTTTTGTTGCATTCAATCACAGAAATAAATTACGCTATCATAATTGCTCACGCTGTGGACAACTTTTGGCGTGGAAGCACCAGTGAGTTTTTGTTATCGTCAACACAGTGAACGAGTCTCAGCGATTTGCATCACTTCATTATTTCTTATTTTATCAACTATACATGAAATATGACCATATGCGCATTGCATACTGACAAATTGCCCATATTTCTTTGAGGGAGGACATTTTTTGCGATGAAAAACGATTGAAAAATCGTACGGTGATTTGAAATGCGCAAATAAATCAGCAGGAAAAAAAAACATAATTAATGAGACAGAATTGTTTGTTTGGTTGACGAATAGGGAATAAGAAGTTATTTCAACTTTTTTTTTTGACTGAAAATTTATTTTATGATCGTTTTCCGTTTGATTTGCTAGCATCTGGGTGAGACTAGGAACGACAAGAGACTTAAGAAAATCACTGCTGGAAATATGCACCAATCAGATATCCGGTTATTTATTGATGCATTCCGTCTAATAGGCACACTCACATCGAAGTGTTGTTGTTCTGTCACGTCATTCTTGCTTGTTATTTATGTCTGTTATTATTCGTGTACTTTAGGACTGTGTGCCACAATAAAACTCACATAAATTATGAATAGTGCCCAAAACATTTCGCAATGCCGACGTCACAAACAAACCAAAATTCTTGATAGCATACACCGGTATCCGAAGTTGATTTCGCTAAAACACACAGTCATATATTCTCATTGCATTGTTACATTGTAAAACCGATGAAAAACAATTGTTCATTTCTTGAATTTTCACACTGCTAATGCAAGCGATCAAGATTAAACGAAGAGTTATTCAGTCACTCCTTGGTTGGGTTCATAATTAGAGCATAGTTTTGTTAATACCAACGATTCAGGCAATTATATTGATGAAGTTATTCGTTGCTGAAAGAATCTCATCTATACAATCCATTTGTACGGTCGCTTGATAAGAGTGAGTTTAACTATTGTCGTGATGGTCGATTGAAATACTCGCTGTTCAAGTGTGAACAGCGAGTCAACGGACGGATGCATCCTAACACATCATTATCGGTATTCAATCGCCTTTCATTAACCATTTAATGTGCTTAATCCAAACTAACGATAAGATTCGCGTTGAAATTCATTCAAAATGGATTACGGAAGAAACCGCTTCATTACATATTTTACCATTAGACAGTGAATTTATTAGAGGAATCAGCATCGAAATTAATTGAAGAAAAAATATTAGTAGTCAAATAATTTAGGTAACTTTCAAAATTGAAGATCTACACCAAGCGGGAAAAATTTCGATGATTCAAAGAACCATATTACGCACTTTAAATTGACCGTTGTTATTTTCGATTTCCAAACATTGGTGAATGTAGCAAGCATGCCGGTACACAAAATACTGCAATCGTTCAGAAATATTTATTAATAGAGTCGTCTTTTTCATAATACCTGAAGTGATCAAAGTCTTTGATCACCATCTTCAATCTAGTGGAATGTGCAGAATCAGTTCTCACAGCCGAATGTTTTTGATTACTCTTCAGTCACGCAAAAAAGATCTGAAGTGTTTTCCCCTCGGAAGAAGCAATTGCTCATTCTTTTACATTCTCATTACTCCTTCACACATCCGCATCAAAATAAAATTACTTATTACCTCTTTCAGCACAATATTAACACCAACAAATCATCCTGACTTCAGTTGTTCTAAATTCGGCAGTCTGCTTTCCACTCATATACGGTCATTGACCGATCTTTGCATATTTGAATGCAATTCAAATGGATACAGCAGCATGTACATGTAGATGCTTGTATAATATCATTAAAAGACATTCATTTGTTTATATATATATATATATATATATATATATATATATATATATATATATATATATATATATATATATATATATATATATATATATATATATATATATATACATTGAATCGCGTGATGGAGAGGAATAAAAAACTGTGTTCGTTCGAATGCAATAGATCATGAAAACAGGAATGCATCTTGCTGCAAGCGATGTCAATTACTACGTTTAGTAACATAATACTACCCCACTTCGCATCACCATACCCAAAAATGCTCCTCATTCTGTAATCGGCTTTATGTTGATCATCTTCAATGCTCACCATCAATTTTTTGTGTGAATATGCATTGTATTTCTGGCATGTTTTTACAAACAACCCTTCATGACCCTGTCTTTGCAATGAACGATGAATCAGAGAAGGTGCATTATGCTCATAACGTTTCGATCCCTCATCCAGAAGATTTTCAACCCACTCTCTGATCCACTTATCACCTTGTCGAACGAGAACGAGAACCTCCATCGTCATGTAAGAAAACAAGATAAAGGGTAACTTTGTGATTGGTTGGAAATCTTCACGAATCTACAACTCAATCAAAAACGACTATAAACCGGTTGAGACAACGATTTTATCTAGTTGATCCAGTTTATATTGTGAAGTAGTTTCAGCTTGAATGTTTCAATAAATCCGTCACATCTCCTTTTATAGTCACCCAGTTGTGAAAGATGATTTGGTGTTTGTTGTTCTCAGTGAATGAAAATGAAAACCGAGAGCATTGAGCTGTTTAGAATGCGTTTCAAAACGAAGTTCGGTGTGCGAGACAAACATCCTATCACCTTTGCATAACAGCAACTAACTTTTTTGGAATGTGTCGCCTCCCACTTGGCTATGTGCACTATTGTGCATGGGTATGCGCATAAAATAACGTTTGCAAAATATTAGCTATGTATCCCTCCATTCAGCAGCCGAAGGTTGTTTATGAGAAGGCAGAGATGAGCACACACAATTTCAAGAATCATTCCTATTGGTTGATTGGTGAACGGTGAGTGCTAGCAATTACTTTATATCCATGAAAGGAAATGTGATTACGTTACGTTCGTGGTTCGTTCATGATGTCGATCTTGAAACGAGCACTTTGCAGTTGCCATACATCTTCCTCATTCAGTTTACTCATGGAGACACAAGTAGAATTCATTCACTCGCATATTTCACATCTGATTACGATACTTTCATGCGTAGTATTAATCTCTTTGAAACGTTTTATTGCAGTCAAATACCACTTTCAGTGACTAAGCTTCTCACTTTACAGTCCAGTTGAAGAACTCAGTTATGTTCAAAAAGCACAAAAAAGCGCTGTATATCAAGGGAAAATATGTTTGCCCAATGCATATCAAGAACAGAAAGAATCGTTGAAAATTCAAGAAGATTGAAACTCTTGAAATTTGTGATGGTCATTGTTTAATAGCTCTCAAACTATTTCAAATGACGTTTTCTTGATGCAGACTACCAGCCAAATATTGACATACATCAAGTACCACACTAAAATCCCTGAGAAACGATTAGTCATTCGTTAATTCCCGTGCTGATTTTAATTGTACTCAATTGAATACTGTTTACCGCAACGAACACCAATAAATATCACAGTATACATCAGTGAAACAAATTTTTGAAAATCGGTATGAAATACGCATTGATCTCAGCGGATACCCGTTGAGGTGATTAAAGAGGTAATCTGAGGTGACATCCGCCGACTTCATAAAGCATATAAGACTATCATTAAGATTTTTATTTGAACTCCTGATTTAACATGTTATGAAGTCTTTAGCATGAACATGAAAAGTGCAACATTTATTTGCCTTCATTCCGTGTACACCATAATGTTTCCTAGTGCTGCAATGAGAAAGTTTCAAAACGGAACTAATCGTTGGAACAATTCGTCCCAACTGAATGTTCCAAATGCATAAAATGGGCAAAAATTGAAATCGCATTCAGCAATAAACCCCACATTCAGCAATCAGCAATAAAAATAACGATGACTCAATTCTGCCAGAAGCAAACAATATATTGAATGGATAAAACGTTCGTCAGACGAAAATCCACTCCACTTATCTCTGTGATTTCATCCGAATTTCATTCATGCTTTTGCAAATGGTTCTTCAGGGATGTTCGTTTCATGACTGCAACCTATCATCGAGCATTTACGCATTGCAGTAACAACGTTTGATCGCGTACATTTTTAATTATGAACGGTTCGTTAATCTCAATTGTTCCAATTCAATCTCTATGTAAAAAGAGTACACATCGTTTGAATTTGTAATCGTTTATAGTCCACTAACAATTTAATTCTGTAGCGTTCACTAACATTTGATGATATTTCAAGATGCTATGCGGACAATTTCTCAATTAACTGCACATGGCAATGATCCTTCCTTGCTCTTCGAGTTTACAAATTCAATTGAATTTCAGACTTAAGTATCTGTCCCGTGATCTGTTGTTGATCACATGAGATTCCAATGACGGTATCGAATTTTGAAGCCGTTGAAATTGCTTCTTAACAGGATTAATGGTTGTTGCACCTTTTATCAACAAATAGTGGATCGCTTGAAAATAAGTGTTCGTTTTCATGTTTGAGGGAAGCATGCGTACAGCTATATTCATGAATGTTGTCAACAAATCATAATCTCTCAACAAGATCAGAAAATTACAACCCCGATAATCTTGCAAGTTTATGTTGTAAACTGATCATTCAACTCAATAATCTCACAACTGAATTTCTTATCTTTTTGTTCCTTATTCAAATCATCAATTTTAGTTGTTCCAATTCAATGTAAACAGACAGAATACACATCATTTGAATTTACAATCGTTTATTGTCAACTGACAATTTACTTTTCATTCAAATTTCGCATCTGTTAATCGCCACCTGAACCACTCACCTTCATTAATCCTCCAATCAGTAAAACCATGCTTTTACGAGAACGATGTGAAGAACCCTTCACCTTCAGCACCCATAATGCGCACAGAGCGATAAAGTTTTTGCTTTTTTGGCTTTTGAGAAAATAATAAATTTGAACGTGAAGATAACTATAACATTTGCACAGGTGAATAAGGAATTCAAAGCGAATCGGTAAGCAAAACGTGTTGAGGATGCACTGTAATGTTGTGTTGAAACGAAATGAAATGAAATATGATATAATATAAGAAGGCAGTGGTGCATTACGAGTGGTGGTATCTGACACTGTGTTATATGCTAATCACATGAAGTTATATTATTATTTATACATAATAATGAAATGATACAGTGTAATAAAACAACATATGAACAAACAGTTCAATTTTATATAACTGTTTCATCATTACTGCATAACACAACAAACATTTCCTTTTTCGGGCACAATTAAGCGAGCTTTGGGCGGAATATGGGTATGGGACAACAACCACTCGTGTAGCCTACTCCCTATCCGCTTAAGCTAATCCGGTTGTGGGCACCAGTCAATCAGACTAAGTAGCTATGAACCTAACCCGATACCCTAGCTGTCCCTACCGATACCCTTGACCCCTCCCGACTATTCCCATTCCAACCCTCAATACGTTTTGTTGAATCTATAAAGCCAGCAAATCGCTATGCGTTTCTTGCCATCTTCACACCAATTTATGATAATAATAAAGGCCAATTAGCACGCTGCGAGCAGAGGCACTATAGAGCAGAATTGAAGGCAAAATGGCTTTGGCTTTAGAAAAAAAGAATCAACATTGCAAACAACGCTGAGTGAGCCAAAAGTGAAAAACTTCAAAAAATGGATGGCAGTTCGGCAAATTGAAATTTGAGGGTTGGATATGGGATGAAGGATCATTTCAGAAAAAGGTGGATGTACAAGCTGAAGAGTAATGATAGAAACTAATCGCCGCGTTAGTTAAGAGTGTTAGAAAGGAATATGAGATTGACTAATTGAGTATTATGAGTATCTATATTCAACGGTTCGATTGTTAAGCTTGAGCAGCGCATTGGCTAAGCGTAAAGCATTGAGAGTGGTGTGTGGAGAACGATAATAAAAACAATTAAAAGCGTCAGCCGCCGGCCGCTCTTCATAAGAAAAAAACACAGGCTGCTAACGCTGCTATGAAACATCAATCACCGTATCAGATCACAGAATGTTGCGACAAGAGAGAAGAAGAAGGGCAGGGCAGGGCTGAACTGAGCAGCAGCCAGCCAGCCGGGCCTGGACCATCATTAGAAACGCGGTGGAATCTGGCCACTAACTGAAAATAAGCGGAATTAGCGATGAAGCTTGCTGCATGCGCCACTTACATGAAACAGTCGGCATATAGCCATGAAGGTTTGGTATCAGATATGGATTGAACGTAGCGGGTGGTAATTGCGCGAGTTGGGCGTTCGGCTGGGCCGTGCCTGGAGCAGCGCCATTTGCATAGACCGGAATACCACTCTTGTCCACTGCGGGTCGTTTGCACGGGACTGCACCGGCCTAAACAGATCTGTTAATCGCAACTGCACCTATCCAAGCAGCTGATCAGCACATGCGAGCACACACAACATATCTCTGCTGCTGATGAAGGCATTCTTTGATATCATTTCAATGCTGCTTATAACTCACTTACAGCTTGAAAAGACACCTGTGCTCATCCAACACATCAGCATTATTAAGTGAGCTGCTGCAAACTGCGAACTGAGAACAAACAAAAACAGTGATTATAATGATTATGATGGCAATGGTATAACTCACTGATAATAATAAGATGATAGATATAAGATAGAACGAAACAAAATTGATACCGCAGCAGCAGCAGCAGCTAGCAGTAAAGGACTGTGATCGATAGAAGGCTGAGGATGATGGTGTTGTGGTGGTTGATGTGTATTTTCATCATCAAACGCTCGTTTACGGTTTGTATTGGTAACTGTATTGGTAAGTGTATTTGGAATGGCAGCGTTGGTTTGCTGCTGAATGCTGGGATGAGGTGTTGTATAGATGGCGTTGCTGCTCGAAGTGCTCGTCTGCTGCATCATCGCTAGACTTTGAAGGGCAGCCAATTGTGCTGCTTGCATTTGCTGAAGGGAAAACGCCGTCAGCCATAAGCCATGCACACTCTTTTTAACAAGCCACCACACAACATCACATTCACGTGCATTTCTTTTCGCATCTCACCCTTATTTCACACCTTATTTAGATCATCACTGGCCATGCCTCTCTGGTGTGTGCCCACTAACCGTACTTATCAACTCAAACATTCTGATTGGATTTAACTGAACCCGACTTAAGGATATGGACGTATAACCCCAAAAAAGCAACAGAAAGGCACGAATTTCTTAACGAGATCGCATTTGTTCACAGTACACACAAGCAGGCCAACGATGCAAATCAATTTTCCACTGATAATGCTTAATTTTGAGATTCGAGAGGAACGACAATGTTTCGATAAAGATCAATTGTAATTGTCATTATCATACTTCAAGCTTAGTGATACCTTGACGATATCCCCTAATATTTGCGAATATTCAAAGTTTCTCAGAGAGAGAGAAAATCAGAACTCAGAAGCACTGCTTTTCGTTATTCTTGTATTTCGAGTATAACTAGCAATGTTACTGACTGATCAAAATGATGCACATATAAAGTCACATCGACTAGGCGTCAAATCATTCTAATGTTTTGTGTCGAAGAGAGCAAATTCAAGAATCTATAGGTTAAGGTCGTTGGCGGCACGACTCAGCAGTTAACTTTTTGACCACTAGAATGTTTAGAAGAAGTTGTCTCATGAAACGATTATTCCGTCATATTCGTTAAAAAATCGTGCAATAAACTGGAGTGAGCATCGGCAAAATGAGTATCACATTTCATCACTCCGTCGATTGTGTCGTCTCAGTGACGAACTCAAACGACGTCTCACTTCCGTACCTCAGTTTACACTCATATCGCACTTAATCTTTAAAATAAATTTCTAAACACCCTCAAACCTCAAGACGCCAACTTATGCAAACGACCTCGAGACTGAATAACAGCCCACGATGTGTACTTTGTTTCTTTAAATTAGATGTGTATTTAGAACAAAACAGCTTCTTGTTTGGTCTCTTTTGGCACTTCAGAGGTGTGCACTCACGTATGCTTGACTTTATGGCAATCGAAAATCACAGCGAATCTTTCTTAACGCAAAAATTTGCAAGCCAATAGAAGTTTCTCGGCTGAGATATAAATGAATGACTTGCCGTCAAATTTCTCGTTTTTTCTTGTCAGTGAATTTTCGAAACTGAATGAGTACGAAAACTTTTGCGAAAACCACATGAATCTACTTGTGCTGGGAAATTATTCGACATTCTTCATTCAGCAGCTCTCTAGTTCTAAATACGCTCTTATCACATCTGTTACGTGGAGCTGTAAATTCAGCGCAAATTATCCAATTTCATTCGGAAAATCACTCTCCGGAAGAATTCCTAACATTGGAAATATCATTATGGGAATCGTTTTGCTGTGAAGGACTGAAAAGCGATACTGATGCGATTTGCGTGTCCGCTGCATTTAATTCAGGTATTGCTCTACTTCAGCCAATATCAGAGTAATAATTAACTTATGAAATGTGCAAACGAGAACTGTCTCGATCAGGTGGCTAAGACTGGCTACAACGGTGTTTCGTGCTTAACCTGGTAAACTAACTGAATCATGAAATGACAATTACAAACGATCCATTGAGAACACGAACGACAAAAGAAATGCATCATCAGCAGATTGAATTTAACCAACTGCACATTGATTTACTTCAGAACCTCACTGCCAAGACACGGTATCTTTTTTGGTGATACGATTTTAATTTAATGCTTCAATTCTGCATTCATATCGTTCACTAAGCAAAAAAAACAACAACAGAAAAGTTGAAAAGCGTTTCAGGCAAAAAACAATAAATAATGTTGCGCTGGTAAAGGAGAACTTCAAGCACACCAAGTCGAGAGTGATAGGTAATAAACGATAATAAGAATAATAATGATAAACGTACAGAGACCGTACCCGGGCAGAGGAGGGCAAAAGTAAATGGTGTAGCGTAGCAACCACTGATCAACTTACCGCTTGATATGCAGCTGCAGCAGCATCGGAATTCGCAGGAAGCTGTAATACAGTCGGATACATTGTGGTAAGACCTTGGTAATACTGATAGGGAATTGCGGTGGTTGGGATGAGTGTTGCGGTTTGTGGTGCGCTGGCTTGTTGCTGTTGTTGTTGCTGTTGTTGGAAGAGCAGGATGGGATCGGCTAGCGCTGGACTTGCTTGACCACTCACCACTAACTGAGTTAACGGATTCATGCTCGATAACGACGGCTGGGTGGCTACCGCCACGGCTGCGTTCTGATTTAGCTGTGTACAGATTAAATTCTTTAACGCCAGATTATTTCGGCCGTTTATCAAAAGTTGATCTTTCAAATGTTGCGGTGGATGCAAATACTTGCATTTCGGATTCTCACGTGTACAACGACCCTGAAAATTCAATTTTACACTTCTTCAGTTGCAAAACAGCAAATAAGCGTACAAAAAGAAGAACATTTCTCAACTTCTCCTCTCGTCTGAGCTTATCTTACCGAACACGACGGTTCTCTCGACCGAATTCATCTTTGAAATACTTTAGGTTACAGCTGTCGTTTCATTAATTTACAAAGTGCATTTTTGCATTAGAATGTTATAGATTATGATCAATTTCTCCGTTCCTTTATCCTCTCGGATAAACGAAAAACAACAGTGATATTGATCAATTAATCGTTCAGGTCCAGTCAGCCGAATCTGAATGGATTTGCATAAAAATAACGCTTGAAAAATGAAAAAAATAGCATGCAGAGATCAATACATGTTCCTGAATGGAGGAGTACGGATACTTGTTCTATATTAAGATTCGAAAATCAATAGAAGATAGCGAATGTGAATGTTTTAGAAATTTTGAATTGTTTCCGAACAAATGGAAGTTGTTTCAGCAACTCAGTATTGTCACCAAATTCCCTAAGGAAATATGGGGAGAGGATTTTTCAATCAGAGATATTAATCCTTCACAATGTCTGACTCTATTCGTGGAAATAAGATGAATCAAGTTGATGAACAGCTAGCCATGTGTATTATACTGACAATTAAAACATGCTAACTGCTGCATGTTTGAATCAAAATTGATGCATTAAAATTTACTGAGGTATATATAACTGAGAGTGGTAACTTCAGAAATAGCAGTACTTGAAGGCAGCTGTCCGGTTCGTGATTATGAACCTCACCTTTTTTACAATTTCACCTTAAGAATTAACTCTTTTACAAAATCACAAATGAATAACTATCTCAAAGAAATTAGCTCAAATTCACTCGAAGCAAAGTAGAAACTATCCGAAATTACTCTGAAATCACGATTGGTCACATATGACATTCACAGGATTCGACTAAAACATGAGTATGATCGGTTTCAGTGAAAAAAATCGAAGTAACATCCACATGATAACAACACAAGGCCTTGAAAGTGTCTTGCATAAATCGAAAATATATAAATGACTCTTTAACTGGCATCAATGAAATGTCCACTGAAGCATGATAGCGAAGAAATGCATTGATAAATTTGCAACAGCTGTTGGTTAGTGCAATTTTAAGTCGTTGTTGATAACTTAATCTCAGGGAATGGTTCCTTAAAAATTTGTTCAACAATACACGGAGGTATTTCCAGCAGAGTTTCGTTTTCAGAACGATTGTGCCTTGATTAGTAATCGAAAACAAAATATTTTTGTGTAACAGCAATGAAAAATTGGATGAAAGTGAAAAAAGGAACAAAATCTGATGGATTCCAATGGTATCACTGAAGAGAGATTCGTATGCGGTCATTACGTTCCATTTTTTCGTGCTGTGCGCTTTGCAACTGCGTTGTTGTTGTTATTTTAAATGTGAAGGTTAACTGCGGATGGAATGCAGCTGAGATCGTTCAGTTTGAAATCTGATATGTTGGGAAAATGAATTATGATAGTGAATGATTTCACGCTTTTTGCGAAGAAGAGAGCAATTTTGCATCACATTCACACCTTATTAAACGATGTAATTTAGTCTGTATTTAAATGTACTTATGACATTGCCAGTGTTCTTCAGATACCATACATCTTCGAAATTCACATCACAACCAATTTTTATCACCCACTCACAATCGTCACAAAATCGATATCTTCTTATTGGTCACAACGTACAAGACAAGTACAAATTCATTTATCCGCACTTTTCATTTATCTATCGAACTATCTATCACTCGCACCGTTCCAAATCAATCGTTTTCTTAATCTAAACCCAAAATCTTAACACAAAACTCTCCTATAATTTTATCATTTCGATTATTGAAAATATAATCAAAGTGAACTGTTTGACATTCGATTTCTTTCAATAATTAAATTCGTCATAAGAATTGAAACAATCAACTGAACTAATATAGGATCTACTCAAGAAAATTGGCCTCTCGCGGCATTCAGTATGTCTGATGAAAAAAATTTCGCAGAAACAATTTGAAATTCTTCCATATCATTGGCCACCTTTTTTTCTTACAAAAAAAGCATGATTCAGATGGCATTACGAATCTGCAATACTTGATGATGGATATGAGCATTTATTGATGACTCTTTCAAAATGCATTAGTTGACTATTCGAATGCGATATCGTAGAGAAAGAAGTAAGAGCATTATGGGAAAACTTGCTGAGTTCCGATATTCAGATTATGAGTCACAGTCGAAAATATCTGATGGAATTAGGGAATAGTTTAACTGACCATAAAAGGAGTGAAATTGGCTCTTGAATCATGGAAATGCCTTTGGGCCCTTATATCTTGCATTGCGAGAGGTGTACAAAACAAAAGTGGTCATCGTTAGGAACACTCAGAGGAGTGATGAACAATTTATCTGTTCGGAACCATTTAATGAGCAATTAAATTCAATTTCGAAATGAGCATGGGTCAAATTTTCTATCACTTTATGCGCATCAACGCAAAAATTTCAACTTCCTCATTTTTTTGGTCCCATCCTCCAAAACCGTATATATTTCTGAATGAAAAAAATTACTCGTAAAGTTCATCGAAAAAACAAATTGAAACGTCGTTTCATTTACTTTTGCCATAGACAAAACGGACATCTGACTCAGTGACCTTCTAGTTTAAATTCCTTGAAGAGAAATTCAATAGAGATTGTTTTTAGATCGCGCGGCATCATTTGAAGCGATATCTAATATTTCTTGACTCGAAAATCTCGCGATATGCATCTTCAAGTCAAAATAAAGTTCACTCATTTACTTTTTAAATGAATCTTTTCAAAGCCAAAATTTTTACGGCCATTTCTAGGACAAATGGCACGTTCTTCTGAGCTAGAATCTCAGAAATTTCGATGCTCGAGAAAACTTTTCATCCTAATTTTTTCAGGTACAATGCAATAATAATATTTTCGTACACCAAACAACTATAAAATGATTTCCAAAGCATAGTTCAGCTTAATAAAGTTATAAAGTTATATAATAAAGTTATAAGTAAAAGTTTCATGAGCAAACATACCACATCTTCAGCCATATTCCATTTACCATAAGTTCGACCAGGCAATGAAAATTGCTCATAACGATTTCGAATTTCGTACTGAGAGCGATTATCAAAGAACGTTGACACTGAAATAATTTATTTCATATTTTTGATGAATACAAATCGAGGAGAATAAAGAAACCAATCAGTCTAGTCTCAATTTCAAAACGCTATTAACGAATGCAATAAATAATGCAAATATGACTTACCCACAGTCCACGGTATGATACTATTCGTTTTGAGCGCTTTTACAAGTATCAACAATTTGTTATCTTCCGCCTTCGACCATGGCCTTAAACGAATACATGTATGATCGGTTAGAATTCATATGACATTAGAAGAACCACAAATAAATAACAACAATATGCATAATAATATCAACGAGGAAGTAATAACTGGAACGAACAGACAGATAAAATGATCACACTAATCAGAATTGCTTTTTTTAGGGATGCGAGGGGGATTCATTCTTCTATTTATTCGTTCGGGAAGGACGAAAAGGAACATGGATACATAAGGATATCAAATGAGATCAAAACTTCATTAAGAGGACAAAAATTTCTAGAAAATGAAAATGACCAAAAGCATAGTCACTCACTTAGAATATAAAAGTGGTACAATTGAAGATTTGTATTTCTGGATACACTGAAAGGGTGTTCGTCTCGTATTCATTTGAGATGCAACAGTATTCCAGTCGATCGAATATTCTTTATTCAGCGATTGTAGAAATTTGAACTCTTTTCTAAGCCACGCGGATTTGCTCCATCTCGGGGATTGCTCATTTACCCATTTCAAACGAATTTGTTTAGCCGTTCGAGTACACAGGAACTGCAATTCTATTTCTATCATTTTCGCTGACTCTCAATTAAATTTTGCTTAAATATTCCATCAACTCATCAATGCTTAATTGAGTAATCATCATCCCTTATCAGTATTCGATGATCAAATACGTTCAGTTTCGGAATTTCCAACGAATCGGAACATTTCGCTTGACTAATCCGATCAAACGTTGAATTGTGCATTGTTAAATTACTATCGCAGCAAGATATATTACTGCAAAAAATATCAACAATGAACGCACTCAGATAAACGCGTAAAAATTCAAAACAAAAGAGTAAAAACGAACATCAACATTCGATATTTTTAGCCAGTCCACATCACTGTAATCATTCTTATCGCATGCTAAAATCTCTTCTTTAGGCAACGATCTGAAATTGAGTGAATCGTAACGGAGATGATTACAATGAACATTTCCATCGATCAATTGTTTCCGTTGAAATTTCGAATGTATCGAACGAAATTCAATGAAAAAATTTTAAGAGTGATAATAAGTTGAATAAAAACCAACAAGTGGTAATGAATCGAACGATTCAAGTGTTCAACTCGTTTGCGCCATTGCTCTTTCTCGTCGGTGCTCGTCTCCTGACCACTTTTGCGCAGTTTTTCAAGAACACATTCACGTCTGCAGATATTAATTCGGTGCGTTTGAGATCGGTTCATCAATTCAGCATTCAAACAATTCGATACGAATGTTGTAGTTGAGCATTGCAAGTGAGATGATGGGATGGTCATTTCAAAAGAAATGAACCAATTCAAATGTGGATATTCGATGAAATAGTGAAAAATTTTACAAAAAGAAACAAACAAACAAACTTGGCCACGAATGATTCAATTTTCTTCTCCATAACTGATTTCAAAACGGCAACATGCAATTTGTTTAGTTCCGTTGGCGTCCCTGCAATGGAAGCACTCTTAAACAACATCTTTTGAAGACCTTACAAACATGGTAATATTTAAAATCAGGTGATCATCAATCATTAAACTCGTGCAGTTCACTGATATATTCAACTGCGAGTCATAAATGAATGGCATTCATAATAAAAACTAACAATAAAGGAAACAGAATGAAATTCAAAAAAAGATTAAAAAATAATACATTTCTTCTCCTCTCTAACCAATAAATTGTAAACGTTATCAACTGATCTTCGTTTTGCTTCGCTATTCACACTAGGCACCTATATATGATGAATAATTAATTTTCATCCGATATCGAATTTATTTCAATTCATCTTACTTCATCAGGAAAACTTATTTGTTCGACTGAATAAAGTCTCTAGACAACACTTTGAACGTAAGTTTCTACCACCTTTAAAAAATAATAACAACTGCGGTAATATTGATAATGACATCAATGAAATCTTGAAATGAAAGTAAAATTATCAAAAAAATATCCAAAAAATGAGTTAACTCCTGGATGAGAAATGCGGCAGAGCAAAATAAAACAAACGACTGAATGTGAACACAAGAAAGCACTTGAAGTAAAAAACGAAGAGATCTACCATGTCGTGCAGATCTTTGAAATAAGGTGGGAAAAAGAGTTGCAGAGGAACTTTTTTGTTATCGCGCAAAGTATCATCTTCATGCTGGATTCGTTTTAGTTCCATTTCCACTAGCTTCTGAAATCAATTCAAAAGTCATTGACTACTCAATCTTTCTTCCGTCAGTTTAATTCTTATCTCACTTATACACAATTAAAATCCGACAATTCAAAAAGAGTCTTGTTAAATCTGTGTCAATTCAAAAAGAATCACATCAAATGAGATCATTTAACAAAGAGTAGTACATTCTTAATAGATCTTGAGAGGTTTTCGCTAAATTCATAAACGAAATGACTGGTAAATAAGGGGAAAATAAACGGTTAAAATATGACCATCACTGACCTGTTGCGTTTGATTCGCCCTGATAGCATGTTCAACTCGTGAAATAATTCTAAGAAGCGCGAATTCATAATGACCTTTGGCCTCCAACGTCCTAATCAACAGATTTCGATCGAATGAATTTCCACTCGTAGCCCCCTTAATCACATCGTAAAATAATAACTACGTGAAATGCCATATAGAATGACATATTCAGTTAGTGAAAATCAAACGAAATAAGCAGCTGAACTATGTATCATGACACTTATACGATAAAATAAAAAACGCAATCAAGCTCAAAGTCTAATGATATTATCTGTCTAAAAATTTATGACTTACGTTTATAAGTCTATATGATAAATTTCTGATGAATATTCATCCACAACGAGATGATACTTAAAATGATTCCATAAGATAGTAATCAATATTCACTCGTACAAATTAAGTTCAAGTATACGTTAAATAAGTTATAAGTCAAATTATTCAGTATAAGTTGTCTAATTATACGTGAAAATCATGAGAAAACAATTGGAAACAAACTTGATGAATACCGAACGTTGAAGTTGATGGGATATTATTATCAAATTGCACTGAATGTTCATCTGAAATTGTTGTTCTTCTGACATGATCGCATAATCAAAACTAATATACTGCGACTTTAGTATATTGCTTAGATAAGAATAAAATTCAACAATTCAATGCACTTCACTCAGTTCATTAAGAAAGAGCCTAGATTTCCGAATTCCACGACTTTTAATAAACACTGATAGAAAACCGTAACGCGATAATTTATCAGGTACTGTGTCTATGAAAGGAAACCGGGCTACGCACAAACCTTAAGCTAAGACTAGCCCTGCTTTTGACTGAGACAGACCGTGGCGCTCAGCTTCAGACTTACCCTGGGACTGAGATTCACCCCAGGTTTACATTGAACTGAAGTGTCATGAGCAGATATGAGATGCATGCAGAGTTCACGTTGAGACTAATTGCAACGTCCCCATTGATGAACACATTAAGCTACGAAACTAGCCCATAACGCATGACTATTCCTTTTTTGGGCAGTTTTAACTTCAATTAATCAAATTTCTTCATCATACTGAAACGATACCAAATCAGGAAAATGATTTTTGTAACGTTTTCAATCGGAAGAGAAAACCAACCCGCATTATACACCATAATACCGATGCCTTCATCATCATCCTCTACCAGTGGTGGTAATTCCATATAATTCGAAGTATTTTGACCTTCGGCATCTTCTAGGCTTCGTTCTGATGCCATATCAGGCGTTTCAGTTGCCGCTGAGCCACATTTCGGGCTTGTGAACATTAATGAACTGGAAACAATGAACTCTGAAAATCGATTGTTTGAGCAGTACTTTGATATCAAATACTTCTATCGAAAAGTCCAATTGTTTGTGAACTTCTGACGGAAGCTATTGAGCCTCAAGACCATGAACTTAATGAATGAAAACTGCAGACAATCCACTCGAACAAACATTAATCCTCACGTGACCCCCCTTCAAACGGTCCCTGTACCAGTGATCTTGGATAATTAGAGTCTACGACAATTGACCAAGCGACATCTGCCAACACGACGTTTCGCCAAAAAAAGTTGGTCACACAAACTTCGTCTAGGTTCAACGTAAGCGTAGCCTCAGCGTAAGCCTAAGCGTTCGCGAACGAAGTTTGTGTGACCGACTTTTTTTGGCGAAACATCGTGTTGGCAGATGTCGCTTGGTCAATTGTCGTGTTCCCGCTTATGCTTGGGGTAAAAGAAGCCAAAGTACACCCCTTATTTGCACATGAAAAATTCATTTACTATTGTATCCAATTTTCGGTGTTCAGTACGAGTGAAAACATCTTTGGGAGTATTACGAGTTTGACTGGTTATCACTCTCCGTACCCAGTTTGGATTAGGCAGATCGCAACGGGGACCGTTTCCCATACAAAGTATTATGCGTATTACGTCTAAATCATCCATTGCAGTTAAGTATGCCTCATGAGGACAAAGAAAAAGAAGAGGAACAACGGGCTCGAACAGCCTATGACCTGATTCGCATGCGATTGGATCGACTCGAAAAAAATATTGTAATGCTTCCCAAGAATTCCAAAACTATTTCACTTTCATGCAAAAATTGTTCCATGAGTTATTTACGCGATATGCATTTTGACTCATGTATCCCAACGAAATCAGTTTGGTGCCTGATTTCGCTACATTTATTTTTATGCTTCAGTCATCGTATAATTAAGTTCCTAGGAAATGTAGATATCGAGAAGTTGTAATGAGAACCGATCTTCACCGCGAACCGCAAAATTTTTTCCTTTTTCAAATCATGAATTTTGTGATTGTCGATTGTAAGCAAACAGATCTTCATTTGGAGGATAAACCCGTTTCAATCCCTCAACGTCGTGATGCCCGTAAGCCTCGTCCACCACCAGATTTTGTTCGCAATGTTGTTGGCTCTTCCGCTGCAGCTGGTAGTGCCGAATTCCACATCTTTCGGAATAATCGAAAACGTGAAATGGATAGGTTCGTTTTCATGACGTTGTTGTCAGTAACACGAAGAAGCAGTCATCTATAATATAAGTGGTTGTCAATGATATGATTACAGACGGCATTCATTCAAACATGTCAAAATACTGATTATTTAGGTTGGATTATATGAATCAAAAGGCTTTACAAGAAGAGTTGGACGCTGAGTACATTGCAAAACGGGAAAGGCAAATCAAACAGGAGGAAGAGAAAACGGCCAAAAAACGGGCCAAACGGTTACTTAGTGATTTTATTTGAGAGCTAATGATCTTTTAAAGTTCATATAAATTTAATCCTTGATCATGTGACGACGATTACGAATGTTTATACTCTTTAGACAGCGACATAAGGAAAAGATGAAGCGGTTAAAAAAGAAGAAAATCGTCAATAAAGGCAGTGATGGAAGTGGTAGTGAAGAAGACAGTAGTGATAGTGATGGAAATTCTTACGAAGAGTCGCGTTGTTGTGAAACGAAATCGGAACAGCCATCGGAAAATGTGAGTGAGAGTTCGAATGATAACCGAAAGCAATCGGATGTTACCAAAACAAGCAATGAGGTTAGAAGTTGCGATGGTATTGAGAATGTTAAAGCGAATGGAGTTGAAGAAGAGGAGTCATTGCATTCTTCTTGTGCTATTGAACAGCATTCCACTTGCACAGTTCAACAGCATTCAGATAATAACCAAGAACTTTCGAGCAAATGATATTCGCTCGTAGTTTCAATATTTATTCATTTTGTTTGTCGTTCGGTGATCTTACATCCTTGTTTGACATTCGTGGCACGGTCAGTTATTTCCTTTATATCATCATGTTCACTGGTCATAATCATGTGTCACGTTTATAAGTAGTATTTTGATAATTAAGAGAACTAAATTCCTCTTGACAGCTGCAGTCACAGTTACATGTAATGGGAACTTTCTTAGTGGCATTTAATGAATTGTTTCGAAAAATTGTTTAGGAAAAGAAGTTGTGGGATGTGATTTGTTGAGCATGATTAAAAGAATTTTTGTGGATCGTTGCGATGGAACAAACTCTTGCTGTCGTTTATTTGTCACTTTATTATGTTCAATAATTGTTCTTGTACAGTCACATTGCTGTTATATTGCAATTAAGGTTTGCAAAATGTCGACCATTCGTACAATCCCGGGCGGAATTAAATCCCGGCATAGTCTTTCAATCCTGCGATCCAGTGATTTTTGAAATACAGAAGTGCCACAGGTTCAGCATATTCTTTTTGAATCAATGCGTTCTTAAGTAATCATGAGACGATTTCTTCAGCGAATCACACAAGTAAGAGCATTTTAAAATCTGGAAACAAATCATCAATCCTACAAGACAAATGCAATACGGATATGTAATCAGCAATTCAATATCTTAACTTTTTCTGTGAATACCTTGAACGGATTACGTTCGGTTGCTTATACTGAGATGGGAGGAAACCAAACATATTCCTCGACAATTTTTTTGAAATTTACAAATGCTTCAAATTAATTAAAATTCTGTTTTACGGATAGCATAATTCGTTTATGAAAATTAATTAAAACAGTTGAAATAGAGTTGTCAACGAAAGAAATGGTCATCAACATTGTAAAAAAATTGAATTAAGATTGACATACCAGCTGCTGATTCAAAGAATACAATTTAGTGAATCTTGAAATGAGCTCTGGAAGTGTTAGAGCGTTAACTGTTGAATCGTTAGAGCATTAATAGCTTGTCGATGGGATCGTTCTAATCGATATGAATTATTTACCCGTATTTGCGGCTCCTTTCTTCGTTTCTTTGTGCAAATGCATTTCAAAGATTACTTTACGTCACAATTCTATCACAACTTTCGACATTTTGGAAATTTAACATCAAATCTATTTTCCTTGACAAAGAAATGAAATGTTCTTAAACGAATTACTTGGCATCGATGAGATAGAATCAGGGCCGTCATCCTTTTACTCCTCGAAGGTGAAATCACTGTCCGCTCACATATAATTTCTTTTCTTTCAAATGAACGATCCCTTTCTTATCTAATTTCACCGCACAGTTTACATTTCGCAATTCCGTTGTTCATTCTAACAAAAATAGTCCCAGCAGCGAGAATGTTCATCGTTTCTGTCGTATTCTTCAATATATCCGGGCGAACTTGCATTGTTAGGAGGCGTATTTTAGGAATAGAGGTGGAATTGATGGACCATAATATTAAAGTTTATTGATGGAGGACAGTTAGTGTAACATTTATGAATGTTATTCAACTATTAATAAATTGTTCATTGAAAGTCTGATTCAATAATTTTAAGAAAGTGGAAGGGTGATTTTTTTCAATAGATGAAGAACTATAATGTCAATAAACGAGCGTAATATTTTTTGAATGGAAGTTATTAATCATAACGGTAGATTAATAACCATAATATCAATAAGTGGAGAATATTAACCACAATAGTTATAAAAGGAAGACAAAGCAAGGTTATGAAGCAATACGAAGCAGGAGTGATGACATTATGAAATTCTTGTTCATTATTTCGGCAAAAAGGAAAGCCGAAGTGGCGCCATTGTACAACAATTGATGTTTTCATTAACAGTTGAGTGTTAGACAACAAAACTTAGTGCATATGAATGAGCTAGGACTGGTCAATGCATGGTTCGAGATGAGTATATTGCCAAAATCATGCAAAATGCCTTGTTTCGTCAAATCCGGAGATTTTTCAGAGCCTGGATCCCGGGATTAGAATGAGGATTCAAAAGTCAAGATCACGTGTGAACCCTAATTGCAATCCTATTTCTTTTAGATTTCATATCTAATGCGAAATTAAACGTTCACTATCAACGTTGAATTCGTTTTGTTTGTATATTGAATGGGATTGCTTCATTCTTTGTAATAATCCCGTCCGTTCTTGGTACTTTCGATTGATTAATCGATGACGGATTTTACTGGAAATGTAAATTTTCGTTTTTAATTAATATTTGATTGTTCACCTTTTTAAGTTGTATTTTAATTCTGATAAATAATCATTCAATCAGTCGCGTGAATTTATCGATGATCATTCAATAACACGTTCTTATGTCGTTATTTCATTACCTCCCGATAAAAGACTCCTTGTTGCAATAGCAGTTTCTCATGTTCTACCGTTGGGCTAAGCTTGTTTTTTCTAGAGCATTATTCACTTCAAATTCATGAATCTTCCGTGATGTCGAATAATTCGAGTGTTTTTTCGGCAGTTTGAATATTTTTTCTTTGTGATCCGCATTTGTATTCTAATTTTAGCCTCATTTATTTCTATTCTTCTCCTCTCCCGTGCAGCGAACACTTTACTTCATTCAGTTGTTCCAATTGTGACACTGATGAATCGATTAATACGATTAGGATGGAAATTTTTACATGGACCACGTATTTATTTCATTTATTCGTCACCGCAATCAATTTACCCATCAAATTCATTTGAATCGATGGGTGATTCCATGTTATCATTTATGAAAGGTACTCTGAATATCTGCATCGCTCTGTCACCGATTCTTTTCATGGTTAGCTCTCTTTTGTTCTTCTGAAAGAAGTTTTGTGACTTTTAGTGCATAAGTTGGTTGCTATGAGACTTGTAAGGCTTATATACGATTTTTATATATTATATTTACATTTTGTTTGTAGATTATTTAAGATGATTTTATTCTCTAACTTATGGCAGGCACAACTTGCTTTTAACACGTATATTCATAATTTTATGTATTGATTGCTTATTCACTACGTATTGCTTCAGTCAAGAATGTTGAAACTTTTAGGGTATTCTTTTTTGAATAACGTTGAGAACGAAATGTATGCTTAATTTCAAATCGAAAGTGTTTGATTGATCAATGCATCCAGATTGATTGGACACAATTTCTGAGGCAGTCACAAGTTTCATTATAGGTTGCGTATAATAGATCACTGCTGAATGCGGCGAATGTTTTTAATTTGACGAAATTTTTGTTTGTTTACTATTCGGTTGCAATTGGAACGAGAACACTTGGACGTGTCACAAATGAGGATTATTGCAAATTTGCCGATTTATTGTTGTTAGCGGATGGGAATGAAGACATGAAAAACAACTCACACCTAAGAATGCAGTTGGCTGATTACGACTATCAGGTTTTATTTGAAGGAGTATTTGTGGTGTTCTTTTCGATTTGTCACATTTTTATTCTATAGCCAATGCATGAGTTCAGTTCTCAGTTTTGATATTCTCGCCAAGTGATCGCTGTAAAAATGATCTTTTTCTCCGAATTATGATGTAGGAATTTTAGATTTTCGCAGCTCCAATAGATTTCAAGGCACGTCGTCGCGATAGTCTCTCAATGAACACATACATCGATGAAAGTCCTTCTGATATGAATATGTTGCTGTCACCATTCCGCGATGCACTCGCTTATGTACTCGTCAATACTTTTGGCAGACGTATGGTATACCCGGGAAGTGTTACTTTATTCAATATGCTCGTCGCGAATTTCGTTATTGAAGCGAGACGGAAATTGATCGTCGAAAAGGTTCATTCAAAGAAGTTTATTTAATTGTTGAATGAATGTTGTCGATGTTTGAATACAAATTAATAATGTTAGTGCAGTTGTGGTTCTTTTTGAGGGTGGTAAACGAGCGATTATAGAAACACAGGATGCGAATAGAATTGACACGATGTTTGTGGATAATCGTGGTAAGAGTGACAATGGCAACATATTGGTGGTAACGTGCGAGGGGAATGCTGGTTTTTATGAAACTGGAATTATGGTCACTCCGTTATCTTTGGGATATTCGGTTCTCGGATGGAATCATCCTGGTTATTACATTTATGCATTCACTATGTTATGTCTGCGCCATATTATCCGTCTCGTATTTCTTTTCTTCGTTTTTCATTTAAAATGCTTTGTCTTTCATACTGAACACTTTCATCGAATTTTATCATCATTTTGAAAAGCGTTCATTTTATTGCTTATTTTTTACAGAATATTTTGAATGATCTGATTTGAAAGAAAAAAAAACCCTGCGTATACGTTAAAAGAAATGAATTCTAAAGAATTGCTGTGCTTGTTAGGTTTCGCTGAGAGTAGTGGTCAACCGTCTCCATCAGAGATTAAGAATGCAGTTGATAGTGTAATGCAGTACGCAATCGAAAAGCTTGGCTTTCGTGAGGAAGACATCACCATATATTCATGGTCGATCGGTGGATTCCCAGGCACGTGGGCTGCTGCTAATTATCAAAATATTAAAGTTGGTTTCAGTCCATTTGTTTGCCATTTTTTTATTGCGTATATTATTGAAGAAGTGTCAAGTTTTCTTTTCAAATATAAGCCTGTTCGATTGACATCGTTTCCATGCGAATGTGTTGTCGATGAATATATCCTGCTGCATTTTGTCCGTTTGCAATTGGTGTAGTTTGACATTCAAATTTTGCGATCAGATGAGCCTGTATGTGTATCTTAGGGTCTGATATTGGATGCAACATTCGATGATCTCTTACCCCTTGCTGAAGCAAGAATGCCGAAATCATGTGCGTCAATCGTGAAATACGCTGTCAGAACCTATATTAATCTTCCGGTTGCGAAACAGGTATCATTGCTTAGTTGTGCATAATAACTATTTTCAGCTGTTATTTTCAGTCACACACTAGGTAAGTTTTTCGTTCGAATAAAAGCGAATTATCTGATTTAAACAAACGCTTAACGAATGTTATTGATTTCAATCATAATATTGGCTTAGAAAGAGTGCTTAAATGAATGCAGGAATGAGTAAGGAAATTAATCTGACATAATAAAGATGCGTGCACTAAGTGACATATGAATTGATTTGATACAATCTGGTGAACGGGAAGTGTTAATTTTAGTTATCGTTATATAATGGTCCAGTATTATTAATTCGTCGTTCGCAAGATGAAATGATCATAACTTCGGAAGGTGGCACTGACGAGGAACGAAAAGCGTCTAACCGTGCTAATTATCTACTTAAATCATTAATACGCTCAAGGCATCCAGGTCTCATCGATGACGGCTTTGAGATTTATGTGGATCAGTGGTTGTCTGCCGAAGTAATCGAACGACTAACAATAACCACTGATAATGTGAACGTAAAACCATCGGTATCATTAAACCATAATTACAGTGAACTGTCTGAATATGAACGTATTCAGTTGATTTTCAAGATATGTTCAAAATATTTTGTTGACTATGATTCTACACACAATGTTCCTTTGGAGCCGTTGTTGTTCAACATACCTACTTCCGTTTAAACTTTATGCGCTTCTTCAAAAATATCAACGAATGTTTTTCGCCATTGAAATTCATCAAGACTTTGGATTGTTGTGTATACATTTCCATAATTGTTGAGTGATCTCGACGACAACTGTAATTTTGGAACTTCTTGAGTGATGACTTGGATGATAGTGTCATGTTCCCGGTTGTTATCGGATGATCTCGGAAGTTCAGTATCCGTGCTATAATAACAGACTTGTTTGATGCATTGTTATTATTTTCATGTTTTATGATTCGAAGGATAGTGTTATTGAACCAACTCATTGCTTTAACAACACAATCCTTGAACAGTTCTCTGTAGCCGAATGAGAAAAGATTGTGTTGTTGAAATTTTGTTGAATATCGATTCGTTAAATGACGTGTTCCCCCTTTTTTTTATTATTTATTTAACTACATCATCATGTTGTGTATGAAGATTAATTGGAATTCAGTTTGTTATTATCATTACAATTTATTATTGGCATCATTATTGAGATCGTTAAGAAAAGATACAGCATTTTATTGTGTTCTGAGTCGTTCAGTTACCATATTCCTTTTATCGTTTCACAAGACACTAAATGAGAAGAAATCTTCCACTTGTTTTCTTGTCCATAAAAATGCTTACGAAGGTGTAATCGTGATACCAAATAAAATTCAAATAAATGAATATTGCAATAATTTGTCGAGAAAAGTCAACAGCTATGGCATGTTTATGGTGTTTCGAATATATTCCAGCAGATTATCTTTTATAAAGGTCAGATTGGATCTGTGAGCTTATAGCAGCAAATTTGAGCCTATGTATTCATCAAGAAATGAATACGGTTTTCGAAGAGTTGTAGCGCCATTCGATCAAGTCAGTGATCGTTTGTGGTGCTAAACAAATGAAATTCTAGTTGAACGCTTATTTTACAGTTTACGAATGACTGTTCGTGCCACTGATGCACCAAAATGTTGTGGTGGAAATGAAAAGAAGAAATGACCACGTGATGTGATATTATAACTGGTTTGATGCAAGCATCGGCTATTTTTATTGCAGTGTAGTATTAATATGCGTTGTTGAAATAAAGATCACTTTTTAAAATAAAGATCAGACTAGTTCTGAAATAAAAGATCACATCAATTTTGTTATCATAGGAGCTGTTCTAGGCAAGCAATAGGTCATTAAATTAACTTTTATCATTCCAAATAATAATATATTATAGTGATGTTTCATAGACGCTTTAAACCACATATAAATTTTTGGCTTTGCGATACGTATGTATGCAATTCAACAAACGATGTGCAAAAAGTATCACTTTGGTGGAATTGCTATGGTTTAGTCACTATCGATTCAATCAATTCAACGTTATCGATGAAATCGCTTGTCAAAAAAGCAACTGCGAGACTCCGTGATTGTCGTTTGCTTTATTCATAAAAGAACGACGTTATCGCACACTAATTACTGCTGCCCTCTCTCAGTCCCAATGTTTTTCTACAAATACATCAATTTCAATCACGTAGCTCATGCCCACCTTACGACATAAACAATGTGTAGTTGCATGCTACATACTATAAGTTATAAGATTACTATAAGGTAATTACTAGTAATGAAACACATTTTATACATATTACTACCAATAATATTTATCAAAATAAGTTTAATGCAACGATCAATGTCAGTGTGCAATGCGTTCTCCGCCTTCGATGACATCTTTGTAAAATAGATTTCCTCTCTCGTTTTGTTCCATCTCAATTGATTCAAATAAGGCCTTGAAATTTCCGGCACCAAAGCCCTCAAATAACATCTGTTAGAAAGCTGACATCAAAGTTACTCATAATGATTGAATTTCTGGTGGTTACAAGAAAATTGTCACTTGATAAGATATTAACAAAATGTGATCTTACAAAGTTCACTAAAAAATAACAGATGAACAGTTTTGACACACATTTACCTATATAATATCAATCATGAAAATAACAATCATTGTTATGATGATTTCCCAATTAAAATCTACATTTAATGAACTTCACCTGGTGGTTAGATCTCTGAATAATTTCTATGAATAGCGTCGGCCGATCTTGACAAGGTTTTGAGAATATTTGCATTAAATAGCCGTTATCATCATAATCAACCAAAATGTTCAACTTTTGTAACATATCCAAATCTTCTGCAACCTGAAGTATAAACGCATCGATTCTCACTGTAGAAATTCTCATCGCACAAATCCAATACCCATAATTTCACAGTATTTTTGTGAAAAGAACAACGACAAATAACGAAAATTGATGGGAGATGCAGCGATAGCGTGGAATGATTTATATTCTCATGTTTTTTGAGTACGTTTATCGTAGCTGTTAAGCAGTTCATTCTCTTGAAGGGAACACTGATCATAGTTGACGTTGAATACCTTTATTTTGGAATTCTCGAGATTTTTCCGTAGAATTGCGTAATAGCTATCAGGAATTGACAAAAACTCGAGTCCACGTGCCCTCAACGCGATGATTGCTTGAATAATGTTAGGCGTATTTAATGCTATGTGCTGTATTCCTGGTCCACTATAATAATCAACATATTCCTGTAAAAAAGCAACGATCATTTAAGTTCACAACTGTATTTGAGGTTATACCGATAAAATCGCTATGAGATTACACCGAAAAAATGTTCATTAAAAAGCAACCTGTATTTGTGAAACGGCTCTTTTCCCCGTGGCAGGCTCATTAATAGGCATTTTAATTGTTTCTTCTTTATTTGTCACTACAATCGATCGGAGCGCTGAATATTCTGTGTGAATCATCGAGTCATCAACCGACCAAAATCTGCAATTTATAGCGGTTCGAAACGATTTTGTTCATTAATTACCATATGGTAATGAGAAGAATGTTTTTAACAATCGAATTTCTCAATGTAATAATTCAGTATTCATCCAATAATTCGAATCACTTTGAAAGATGCACAAAAGTATTTTCAAATCTCTGATAATTTATGTTACATATTTCAAGAGGAAATTTCAATATTATTTAGATGCATATAAAAGAATACCTATGAAAATCGAAAACACTTTCATACCAATTCGCAACAGCCTCCATTTGCAAGTCTTTTTGATTACCAACACAGTGATCGATAAATGAAAGATTTGGTTTTGGTAGTTGATCAATGAAAATCGTTTTTTGGCTATGTTTGCTATAGCCAGGTAAGAACAGACCTTTATAATTTGTTCGATCTAGTAACGTATGCACTGTATCACCATACTGAAACGTATTACGAACGATTCATAAGGATGCGCTATTGTTGATTAATATTAATTTAGCAAATGTCTATTTATCTCGTTTGATCGTTCTAATTTGGACGCTTCTGAATATTTCAATCTGTTTTTGAAGCAAAAATAAAACATTCTCGCACAATTTTAACTCGTCAATGCTGCATTATGATTTTTCACTAAGATTTTGGTGATGAATAATTGATCAGGACTTGGTCATGAACACCGTGTTCAATTTTTGTGAGTAATGAAGAAGCAATTGGAAACCGTTTGGATGACAGCACGCTTGATCGATCCATATTCATCAGTCTCCTCATTGATATCGCTGATCACTTTTGCACCTTTCTTCTTCGCTCTCTCTACAATAGCTTCGATATTCTCCACTTGAAACGTCACATCTTTCACACCATCACCATGTTTCACGAGATGATTTCCAAGTTCTACATTGTCGGGCAATAGCGCCGATTCGAAAACAAAGATTATCTGAAATAAGTCTGTTGCGCTTTCATTCATTTATCGATTACGAACTTATCACTCACATATATCAACCTTAGCTCCAAATCTTCCATTACCAACCCATAGTTTTTCGTACAAATCAAATAATTTTGACTTCATTGACATTAAGATACATTAGTATTCATTTCAGTTTTTGGCCGATCATTTTCATGAGCAAAATTTGTATTTTAGTACTCAATTGAATTACTTCTACTTATTTAATGGCTTTCCTTGGTTGATTGCACTTATCAACTTTCTGTCATCATGTAATTATCATTTGAATTTTTTCTGGAAGCGCGTGAAACACTTCAATTCAAACACTCACACTAGCGATCACTTCATTTAAACGGTTACTGATCATAGTCCTCATCAAATGCATGAATGATTAAGTGAGCAAGATATTCAATGTGATATCCATTACATTATTCTGACGAATTGCATGAGATACGATCAGTCGACTTCCTGTTTCGAGGCCTCTATAGGCAAACGGTTCGAAACCAAAGTTTGTACAATACCAATATGCTGCCTGAAACATTATGAAGGCATGCAGACATCATTGGCAGCAAATGTTATCTACAATAAGCCATCGTTCCGAAATTATATTTCACAAATCATCCAGTACGAAGTCAGAATAAAAGCAATCGAGAGTCACATCCCGTTAGAGATCGAAATACGGCAGGAACTAGACGACGGAAAAACGAATTCGGTAACACCTTTCTTAGGAGGGACAGAAATGAGTGAATGGCGAAGGGTGGCTTAGCAGACAGAGAATGTCTGAGATGTAAAGATGAGATAAAGCTTCTCGCTTTTTACTACCTCGCTGAGAGCTATAACCATTTCACTGACATACATCACTGCGACCAACGCGTGACTTATCAATTCGATACTTCAGTTTTATGTAAATTATCAACGTAATGAGAGTACAGTTCAAAGTTGTACCAAAAAATAACCTGTTTAGCGTTGCCAACCCAAAATCGAACATGATCAAAACGCACGAATTTACCAGTTGAATTGTTTGATTCAGATTGATTGGAAGCAACCTGAAAAGAGAAGTGGAATTATCTACGGCAAAAGAATCCGTGATTTTTCAAATCAAATTGCCATTGTCAACTGGTTTGCTGCGTTATTGAGCTGATTTCGATGCCTCTTTGAAAATTTCGGAGTTTTCTTTCGAATCGTCCGTGATGAATACAAACAGCTCATGGGTCAGTTAATCGCTCTAAAGATTAGTGAAACAATAAAAGTGGGCATATCCGATCAGTGCATATCGAACACATTTAATCATACATTCGTAATGCATCGAATCAAATCAAATGATTTCTATGGGTAACACTTGAAGTACGTATTAAATCTTCGTTCAAGTGCAGCAGCCAGATTGAATCCTTCGATTCTATACTGCTGACAACTATCCTACTATATAATTTCAACTTCTTCTAATTAAGCTTTCAAAAAAGAACCGAAGTTCAAAGATCAAATCAAAATTTTTAATATTCCATCAGAACTCACCATGACTGAACAGCAAAAGATGAGCACAATTAAATGTATTCAGTAGAAACAAGAAAGAAGTTTTGGGTGCTTATATATAATCGTTTATATGAGGTGTAGTAGGCGTGTCAATTACAATACTGAGTAATCTTTAGCATATTAATCTTATGGTCATAATGATGATGAAAACAAGTCAGTGATCAATGATCTCTATTCTTATCTTATCATAACTACATATCTAACTGCATTCATTCATCTCGATTATATTCATACCGTCATTCATAAATCACTGATACATACATGATTGTACAACGATTGATGTTCCATTTCGTTGATATTGCCTTCTTATTCATTCATCTCCGTTTAAATATCATGAGCACTAACTATATGAACACACTCCATACGTTTGCTAGAGTGATGCACAAGCAGCACGAAAGAACTGTTTTCTCCGATTCCTGAATTACTTGCCGATTCTGGCTCAAGTTGAATAAAAACCATTCCATGCAAAATCCGGACAAAAATACTATATATGAAATTGGCGCAAATCACTCGAATTTTTCATTACATAATAAATTGAACGTTCTTCTTTGTTGTTCAATTTTTGCATCGACTTTTGAAGCGCTGATGTGAGTAAAACGACTCATTGGATCTAAGGCAAGCTGCTTACAAAACTTGAATATGGCATGTGCTATGTGTAAGCAAATATTATACACGAGTAATGCTTCTTATGATGCAAGAATCGCACATTCAATGTTAACGTACAACAAATTTCACACAGATCAAGTGTCATTTACAGCATTCTTTCTGAAGAGAACATTGAAGAGATGGATGCAGCGGAGTGACACATGCGCAATCTGAAGAAATGTCATCGAAACAATTAACAATTGCACTTAACTGTAACAACGAAATGATTATTTTGATTTAAAACCACCGAAGTGATCACTTCAATTATGATGCAATTTTCATTGAAATTGCTTAGCGTTGAATTGCGAGAGTTATTTTCGAAATTACTTTTCTATTCAATGAAATTGTAATTGTTGACTCTAAAATTGAAGAATAATTCACGCATTACCGAACTGATCAAATTAATTTCACCCAATACTCCGAATAAATCTTTTCTTTTTCTGCAAATTAGAGCAGTCGCCTAAAAAACCACAAAACAGTGTTGTGATTAATTCAATTAATTGTTTTCTGAAAGTTTAATAATTCCTTGATGCTACCACGGCCTCGTAGAATGAAGCATAGTTTGGTGCGAGCAGCAATCCGACTATTATTAAATAAATAATTCTCCTCAATCCCTTGTCTGCATCAAAGAGATACGATTCAAGCACTTTGGGTAGATGCCTTCATTCTTAATAATTTCGAATAGTTCTGAATAATTTGAACTCAGTTCGAACTTCGATTTCGAATTCGGAAAAATCTTATTTTAATCTTCAAAAACATGTGCAAACTTATTGTGCTTATGCGCAAAGTGGACGCTTCTGGAATACACTGGTAGAATTTCATGCGTAAACGTGCAATAATCCTAGTGGAGTCTCTATTCCACGTTTTTAAAAACTGCTCTATTCCTCTCCAAAAACGACTCTATTCTATTTTGTGCGTTCCTCGTTTGAGAACTGTTCTATTCTATTCTATTTTACCTCTTTAAACTGTGCTATTCTGTTCTAAACTGTTTATTTTGTTCTGCCAGAAAAGTGACACGATAGAAGTTGTGGTAGTTAGGATTGGAAACGTGTTTTTTTGGCATTTTCAGTGCAGATGTAGGTTTTTTTCCGGGTGGGAGAAGACTGTCTACGCAGGCAGTTGACAGCTTTTGACTGTGATGATTGGAGGAAAACGGAGGGTTTCGGGCTCTGGTAACCAACATCATAGAAGAACAGAAGATTCCCGTTTCTTCCCAACAGTTCGGTCAGAAAATGATGCATGATTTCTCGTTCCAATGAGTTCGGAATGAACTGATTCGTTCAATCGAACCCAAATCCTCCAAGCATAAACTTCTATTGGAGGCGTAAAATGTAAACAATTTTTGTGATGGATTGCTCCTAGATTTTAGATTAGGACCAACATTTGAATGCGGGGTGTGCATTCGGAAACATAGTTGCATCTTTAGTTGTTTCTTGAGGGAATTCCTCGCAAACAGTCTTTAGCAGTTTTGAGAATTAATTGCGACAACTTGCCATTGATGAGCTGTTTCATCTCTCACTGATGGCCTTTCGTCTCTCCCTAGTGATATTTGATATGACGTTTTGTAGTGGATTCGAATCTCTAACAGCCATCAGCACTGAATTACTTGAGAAACTCTTTCTCCGCCAACCTTGTGGAAGTACGAATGAATAATAATAGGTAAAAAAAAGTATTAATAAAAACAATAATGATAAGAAAATTGATAAACGCTAATAAATAATAATAAGAATAAATAATAACATTAATAAATAATAATGATTAATATAAAGTAATAATAGTAATGCTAACAAATAATAATAACGGCAAAAGTATAACAATGGTAATTTATCTCATTGCGGTCTTCACTTGGAACAGTTTAAGGAACAGCCAAAATCTGTTAAAAACTGTTTTATTCCTCTCCAAAAATGGCCCTATTCTATTCTATTCTATGTTCTACGTTCCTCGTTTCAAAACTGTTCTATTCTATTCCTTGGAGCAGAACAGGAGACAGCTTTGCTTTGAAAACATTTTACCAGTGGAAGTGGAGGTTGTATTCCATCTACGCAGGAAGTGTTTGTGCTACGGAAGCTAATACAATTATCAATTTTAATCGATTCAGATTTCCTTTAATGATTGACAGTTCTATTCAATATATCATTATTTGCGTTTGTTTCCTTGTAATCTTAGGGCTCCCAACGATACACTACACTAAGGGTGCTGATTGCTGTGGAAACCTAAGAACTGACCACAAAGGTTAGACTTAATTCATCAACCTCTTGCTGCAGACGAATCTCAATCTTAAAATTTCACTGCTCATGCAAAGAAACACCGTGCATCACATGCTCTGTGTTAAAGTGGAACTGCTGTTCAATGAGTTCGATTTACACAGCAGAGAAATACGAGAGACCTCATTGTGTGAGCAAAGTGTTGCGATTGATATGCGTTTTTACTCGTTTGAACTAGGATGGAGGGATCGACTGAAGCATTTCTCGATGAATGAAACTGCGAATTTTATTACAGGGAAATTTAAAGAGGTGAAGGACAATATGAACTGACAATCATCATCAACCATAAAACAGTTGAAGCGAAAGAATAATCATCCAGCACACAGTGGTTCTGACGCTCTCGCGCTTCTTGGGCCATATGGTAGGAGAAGCGCTATTCCTCCCTCGAACGATCTACTAATATCGTCAATACCCTCCCGTGTCATAATGTTTTACTTGAAGCTGTCAAATAAGAATTCAAAAAATTAATTCGGCGACCAAAAAGTTTCCTTCTGTGCAAACAACCGCTTGAAAAACATTAATGATCAATTGGGCAGTACCATTAGTCGCTATCAACTTTCCAACCTTCTCGATCTCCTTGACATCCTCAAATATCCTTCAGTGGAGAATTCTTCACTTCATCAGAACCACTAACCTAGGAAATCAATTTTTTTGGCTCATGCAAAATACTCACTAAAATGCATAACTCTATGGTGAAATCAAGCTAGCTATGAATTTCCGCAATGGAATTTCGTGATGTAATGAAGCAATTGTGAATCTATCCAAAACATCAATTACCTCGAGAGTTCCTTTAAAAAATTTCAGCTGTCAATTTACTTCCTCAGCTCAACATTGACAGACTGCAGTGATAGACTGTCACAAGGTAACTGACTACAACTCACTGAATTGTGATAAACTGCGTGATTGTGCCACCTAAAAGTCAAGGATTCTGCACCTATAACGTTTAAAAAATTCAACAGAAAGCTCATTTCGGTGATATTGTAAATTCTGAGTGTATGCGTGCAATTTTGAAATTCTAAATTATGGAATGCAAATTATGGAAGGGTTTGAGTGTCATTATATAATGATGTTGTTTGTGATATATTATTGATGAAACAATGAGAGAATGAAGATTTGAATGATTTGTTGACATTCATTTCAGTGAACACATCAGACATTTGTTTTTGTTCGTTTATCATCGCACGAAGATACATTTCTTGATTCCATATTCTTCACGCCCTCTGTTTATATCGCTTTTATTCTAATCGCTCTTCATTTTTCAGCAAAAATATAATGTATAATTTCATTCAAAATTTTGAACGAAACCTTTTCATGTGAAACATCTAGAACAATAGTGGTGATAAAATCTGAAAGGACCAACAGTGCATCCATCTTAAGCAATGGTGATGAGTTTTGGAAACTTATTTTTTAAAACCTTAGCTTTAATTTTGGTTTTGACAATATGAATGCTTTTGAAAGTTCAGATAAAAACTTAGTGCGTCGAAAGAGGAAAAGAGTACTTTAAATAGGGAGTATATCTGCAACTGATTTATCATTATGAATGCAGTTTTTGATTGTCATCTGAGAAATTGTTCACAACAAGGCTATATATTGGCATTATCATGCATCCACCACAATACTTGATTTTATCGATTATTGTTTACCATAATCGGGAGGATTAGAACAACTAATTATTCATCTCCATCGCTGCTCTTTCGTGATCAATCTGAAGAGCTCTATGTCCTAGTACAAAACTCAATCAGATTCATTCCCTCGCAATAGTATCATTCCCTAATGACAACATATGAAATAGAAACACAATGATAGAAATTGATTGGACGAATGAGATCATAGATGGAAACCGGAAGTAATGTTAAACAAGAATCAATTAATTATTACATAGTTGGTTGACACTTGTTTGATGTGAGTATGTATAAGTTCATGTCGACGACAACAATGAACATAATGGTTCGTTGCTGATCGTGAGATCAACTCTGAAAAGAACGGTCAAGAAGATCGTAAACGTTATTGTCTCATTACCAGTCGATTACAAACTTCGTGCGACATCACGATTCGACTGCATTCCGTTGAATATCTCTCGAACATTGTATGATGCAGTCTTAATAGACAGATCCTTCCGATGCATATTCACAACATACCAAAAAGAGATGGATCGACAAAACAAGCTGAAATTATTGAGGTGTGTCAGTACGAATGGTGACACTTAGCGCTTTTGCCCAGAAAATGCTAACCTGCAATAGACTACATCAGCTTGAATCCTTGAAAGGTAGTTGTTTTCAATTATTCATTGTACTTTGACTCTTAACTTCGATGAAATGACTAACAATTGAACGGGAAACTATTACAGATGACTGAGATATTATTAGTCGATTAACTCAAAAGGACATTGATTACGGAATAAATGATTGCATGCAATATGGTTGGACAATGAGAAGGTTTCGCAGCTACGAAGGGTGTTAAAATTGGTTTATTGTTTAACAACAAATTTATTAACGATAACATATTATGTAATGCTTTATAATATGGTGAAAGACACGCAAGAAAGCATTTATTGCATATAATATGCATCAATATTATTAAAAGACGGTAATAAACTTAGTATTAATGAACAGCTTAGCAATAAAATTCATAATTGTTAGTTGATATCGTAACTGAGATATTCATCAATAATTAGCCTAGCATTGTTTTTCACTTAATCAATTTGATGATGAATTGTCACTGAAATCGATTCGACATTAACAAACTGACAGTAGGTGTTATGTATGCAGCGAATGCAGACGGATATGTTAATTGTCCCTCAAATGATATGTCTATCATTTATATGATTCTTACAATTATGATTTCAGATTATGCCTATATTTCTTTCACGCTTCATATCTTCATCCTATTCATTCATTTCTGTCTGTTGTTTCAATCACATATCGTGCTGGATCATTGAAACAATCGTCATTTCTTTAGACATCTCTTCGAGATAATATACGTTCCCTGATTGGTTGAGAAGAAATTAAGTAGGTGGAGTTATGAGGATAGAGTCGGCAAGAAAGTGTGCGTGTTGTTGTTAGTAATAGAAAGAATAGTATCTACTGTAAAATAGTGATGATATTCTAATAATTGCTCTGATATTACGCATTTATAAATTCAAGCATCGGATGAGATCGAGCCATTTCCGTCGATTGTATCCGTTTAAATCTGGTCACGATGCAATCATTTGATATTGAGTCTTTGATCAAAAACGATTATCAAAAGCTATCACCGAACAATAATCAGCCTGAAAACAGTGATAATCATCATTTGTTATCTACCTTGACCAGTTTCAACAGCAGTAACATCCGTCCGATTAAAAAAGAAATCGTTGAGCAGCAGTCCTCCATTGATCACTTCGATGATTCAAGTGTTAATGCTAATTTTCGATCTCAGTTGCCGGCTATGATATCAGATGCGAAGAACATGTGCTCATCCTCATCGACATCAGGTTAATTTCATACTCATTCTTGATTCATATCCATTGATTCATTCAATCGTTGCGATTGTTCTCATTGTTATACTGTTTCATTATTATTCTCATTGTTATACTGTTTCATCACACTCCAGCTATTCACAGTTTGATGTATCAACTTGGTGAAGTTTTGCTGGCCCGAGTTTAAGATATCATCCTTCGTGTTCTTGCAACGAACGAACACATCAAAAACTTTTTTCGCACAATTTCTTGAGACACTCTCATTCTAAACGTTGACAACAATGTATTCTTGACAAAAAAGTTTTACGAATAGAAACTACCCCTCTAATAACACAGCAAATGCAACCACAGTAACTGAAATTTGATGCAGTAGTTAATTCTGATGTGAGCATATTTCATTCATGAAAATCATCTTTCAATTTTGCATTCCAATTTTTCATTACTCAACCGGCGAGTCTGGAAAGAACAGACATACCCAAAGGGTTCTGGAACAGACCTGAAAAATTTGAATGGTTCAGAAAATTTGGATGTGAGCGGGAATGAATTTCTTAAATGATGGACTGAGTTGCTGTGTTTGATTTCTTAGCACCAATTCACTTTTCAACAGCGATATTCAAAACATACAAACGAATAAAATGCAAAATCAGTGAAACACGTTCATATTACAGGCTAAGACCGTTCTCATGCTTCCATTCTGCTCTTGATCTTGTGTTCTTTTATGATGTTGTCCTGAATTCTTTCACGATTTCATTCTTATGAAGGGTTTCCATATGGTTGGATACCACAATCCTTATAATAGCGATATTGTTTTATAAGTTAAGCCATCAACTTTCTCATGCTCGTCCACTTCAAAATTTTGCCTCGATTGCCTCCTAAATGGAAAGCATGAAATTCAATTTGTAATTTGTGCACTGTATCCATACGACTTTCCATCAATTCTCATCATTCACAAGCTTTTGATATGTATCCGTATTTCTGATAATGGAAACTTTCTAACTTTTCCAAGCGACAACCTTGCATCTATGTGCTTATAAGTACAAATATATGCACGAGATTTCATAAACAACCAATATCACTGACAAATTTCAATTGAAATTCATCATTCGAACATGGAACAAAAGGAAGGAAATAATTGAGGACTGATGATAATAATCGCTAGTGAAAAAATAATGAATGATAAAATGAAAAAGATCTATGCAAAGATATTGTCATGTAAGTGCAATAAGAATAATGTATGTAAATGTTGAATGTATATGATTCGATTGGATGTAGTAAATGAGGATAGATATCATGTAAGATATAAAATGGAAGAATATTAAATGACAATAGAACACATTTCGAGATTGTCTGTCATCTGTATTCAATAATTGATATACATATTAAGCGTATATCCCAGCTCGAATGCTCATTAAATATGCACCTCACTTGTCTCTATTCAAATTAAATAATTTATTCCAAACGAATAATATTTCATTTTGAGGAATAAGAATGAAGATTTTATCAATGCTCTTTTCTTACGATTAGCATGTTATTTCAGTTCCATATTATTATAATTCAGCCATCATTCATTCTTAATCATATTCTTTTCTTCTGCCCTTTACGCGCATTTAGCCAACGCATTCATTCAATTATTAATCCTCATTTAGAACGATATTTTTTCGTGGTAATGTGAATTATTTAGATGGAGAATACGAATACGATAAGTTCATTCATTCGTTTTATAGCAACATTCATTTACCACATTTATACACTTGATCATTCACAGTTTCTGTCTCGTTACCTTTTAACTGTCATAGTTAAAATTAAAATTCTGTTAGTGAAGCAATCATATTTCTCATCTCCTTCCATGAAGATCTCTATTGGAATTCAGGATGAATTTTAATTATATTTAAAAGTGAGTATGTATTTTTTTGAGTGGTTCATTTTAACTAAAATTACGGTTTTAGCATTTAATTTAAGAGAAATGAACAAAATAGTATCAAATGAGTGTATAATTCACAGTTATGGAAACGAATCCAAAACATTCCGTCGAACAAATTCGTTTTGAAAACAACAACGGCACATACTGCGCCCAAAAATGTTTGAAAGCAGTTGAATGCATTTTTATGGAAATAAAATTAATTTTTCGAGAAGTTGACTTACTCGTTAGTTTCAGTGAGTAAAGCAGAAAGCTTAAATGATTTTCTGTTGCTCCTCTAAAAATTCGTGTAGGGGATGAAAGCTATAACTAATCCAATGTTTTCTTCTTTGTACATTTCAGTACATCATCATATTTGAGATATCAGCCGACAGTACTCCAAATTTATTCACTCGAAATTGCGAATTAGAGAAATCGTTGAGACGGATTACGCTCAACTAAAAAAAAAACTTTTGACTCATCTTCTAATATCGTGAAATTTTTTAGTTTCAATAAGCCTAATCTGAAAACAGATTGATTGTGTTGTATCGGTACACTAAACCGCCCTCTAATTATTAATCGTAAAAGGGAATCGAATACTCATTGTGAATGAAAATTCTAGACATAAGTTTACTGTGTGACTAGACAATTGATATCAATTAAGACTTTTACTGCGATGTTTCGAGAAGAGGCTCAGATCAAACGGTACTCATATAAATCGTACTTGTGAATAGGCAGGTGACAGAGATGTAGTTGATGTGATGCGTTTAAATGATGGTATTAAACAACAAAATGCCGATTCAATTATAATAACAATTCTCTTAAGAGACAACAATCAGTGATGTTGTAAATTGCCATAAATACAGCTCAATCGCTGACTAATAAAGTGATAGATGTTATTATTAGGTATCGAAACATTGTGTGCATCACACTTCAATTATACCGTATAATGTATGTATGTGGGAACAACTTTATTGGTTGCCTTATTGCGGTGCACTGTAAAATTGTTTTACAACCGATATTTAACTCTTATCGGCATATTATCGTCTGTGCACATAAAAGAAAACCGATTATTGCTGCAATCTTGATCATTTTACACTTCATTCGGTATCATTTACATCCATATATCATATAATGTACACACAGAAACAACTTTACATTGTTTCCTTATTTGTCTTCTTAATAACATCAACTTATTTTCATAACAACACTCACGCTGACAACACCAATTTTCTCACATTCATTCGACTTTCTTAGACTCAGAGCTAGGCAAGACCGAATGGATGATATACTGTCACGTTCATGCTCAGTGAAATCTCAAACTTTCAACTAGATTTCGCCAAGAAATTTTAATGATGCTATTCTAATGTATTGAGAATCATTAAATACTGACATAGTGTATAGAAACTTGATGAAAGATAACTTAATGAATCAAAGAAATGAACAAAGATCAGAATGAATCTCAGTGTATTCATCCAGTTGGTTAACATCTATCACACCGTAATCGATAAGTATTGCCGCATTTCGATTGGTCAGTCAAACTTCCTCAAACGAAACATATTCATCAAAATTTTTCACCTCGAAATTTTGTATCAGATTGCCTCAATTATTCATTCTCTGTCAGCGATTCTGGTCAGTATTGCTTCAAGAGGAACTGTCCCTTGAAAATAGGTGGAATCATGTTATCGTCACAGTTGTCTGAACCAAATACAATAAAATCATAACAGTGAATATGATGAATAAATCAGACTGAATAATTTTCTTGCAGATGTACGTGATGAAAGCAATATACGCCGTTATAGAACAGCATTTAGTCGGGAACAAATAAATCGACTAGAGAAAGAATTTGCCAAAGAGAATTACGTCTCAAGACCAAAACGATGCGAATTAGCTGCTCAATTGAATCTTCCTGAAGGGACAATTAAGGTTATAATTTCTACCATATTCAATATGCTTGTGTCATCACTTCATTCGATTGTTACTTTTTGCAGATCTCTTTCATACTTGCAACATTAGATCAATTACGTGAAATCTTGAATGATGACAGTTTTTTGAATGGAATTTTTCGATCAGCAATCATTAGAGACATAAGCGAGCAGTAGGTATTGATTGCTTTGTCAGAGATTCATACTCTTGGCGAATTGCATCTGATAAAAAAAGAGGGACTGATAGAAGAAATGGTTTGAGCAATAAAAATTGCATCGTAAAAAGTCGATTATGAGAGGGATGATTTCACGTGCAATTATTTCAATGAAACGTGATAAAGAAAAACGAGTTTTAAAGTTGATTCTTTCAATGTTGCATCCATTAAAAAATATTTACTATTGCTAATTACACTAACGACACCGAATGAAACAGTTCATTTAACAGTGCATCAACGAATTAATTTCCATTCAGTTACGATCGTCTTGAATCATTTCAAAGAAAGATACATGTGTAATTGTTATACGATAGCACACTTCTTGTGAATGATGAATTTCATTCAGATGTATGTGCTCATTTGATTGATTATTCTCAAATAAACTATTTACGATTGAAGATTAATCGTTGAGCGAAAGAAACACTTGAGAATTATTAAATCCCTTATGATCCGAAGACAATGACATTACTAAATAAGTTTTTAAATGGGATAATGCTTAGATGTTGATTTGTTGAAGTATGTTTATGGTGCTTTATCGCTTTAGTGAATCAAAGCCTCACAGAGGTCGTTTTGCTGCGCTTATTTCGCGATGTCTTTTTATTGGCTTACTGTAGTATCCCAGGAGAGCATTATGGATTGTTTAAGCTGCTCATGCGATACGCCTTATATATGCATATAATCATACAAATTCTGTTTTTTTTGTGCTATTACACTCAATTTCAATTCAACTTAATGCTTATTCTCAATAATTCTCTTCACAAAGCGATATTATTTATTCCGTCAAAAACATCAATGGCGTGAGAAGCCAATTCAAACATTTCATTCTCAATTTATGACACTCAAAAATGCATCGACGCTTTTCGAACGTTATAATCAGAGAAAAATCGAAAGCATTTCTGTGTGAGCTGCTCCACCCTGATCAAAACCTCTCGTCGAAATTTAGCTTCAGAGATTCGTACCTAAGTAAAAAATGAATCCAAACAAATTATGCATTCATATGGTGTTCGAAAAATACAGCATCTCATAAAGGGCAGTTATTGACGCACACACGCAGCCAAATGAAATGTTACGTAGATAGTCCAGTTGATTTTTAGTCGTAACTCTAATTGAACACACCGCTAAATTAATCAATCTCAAACGCCTTTCAGTGCAACCATTAAATTGAACCACTTTAAGCAACTAAGAAAAACTGCACAGTTTGATGCATAATCGTAGACTCTATGATTGCTGAATGGCGAATAAAATATTCCAGGTTTGGTTCCAAAACCGTCGAATGAAGGATAAACGCCAAAAAATGGCCACTCTCCATTGGCCGCTAGTCGAGCATCAGATGACCGCTTACATGTTGAATCCATTTTATTATGAGGCATGGAGGTCTTCATTTCTACCAAAATTATGTGCACCAAGGTTGGATTCTGGTCATTAGACATCATCAAAATCCAAATATTTGGAGAAATAATCAATATATTCATGCACCTGAACTGAACAATTTTATGAATTCTCGGAATTTCAGTTCATAGGAAACAGTTGAAAATCTCGTTGCATTTCATGGATAGAATTTTCACGGTTGCTTTCTGTTTACCACGTGCAGTATAAATAAGAGAATGATCAGTTGAAAAATAGCAAAAACTATGTTGAGAATGCGACATTTTAATTGCATTTACAATAAGAACAGTTTGAAGTGAAAGCAAACATTTCAGCCTTGCGCGCCCACTGCTGGCTTCGAATCCATTATTTTCATCGTCATCGATTTGTACGTCGTCGAGTCCTGAAACGAAAACGCCTGATCCTGAAACATCCCCAGCTCGAGCCTCGTCCAGTTAAAATCTCAATCAACATTACCCACTCTAACAAATGTTCAATAGATTTCTTTTTGTTCGTGAATCATGTCAACAATATTCTGGCAGTGGTTTCATGCGTAGAACTGGTTAAATGATGAGCAGTGAGATGATATTTAAAGTTAGACGTTTTACATGTAAATTATTGAATGCGTAATAATGGACATTGTTTCGGTTAAGGTGCAAACAATACAATGCAAGATTAATACTCACAATATTTTGATAAGATTACATTAAGAGTTTTGTATTACTAGCTACTGCTAATGATTTCATACGCATATGCAGCATCATATTCTAGCCAGAGCCGTGTAGTATACCGAAATATTCAGATGCTTTTTCGACGTTTAATACTTATCTGTAACACTCCTTTTCAACTGTCAGTTAAATATTCTCATTTTTCATTTATAGTGTTGCAAATGATAAGAGGCACAAGTGCAATAATAATATCGAGATATAAACATACTCACTTTGTTACCCTAAATTACAAAGTGACAGAATTAACTTTATTGTTTTTTGCTGTAAATGTATAAGCAAAAAACGTGCTTGATTTTGAGTCTTTGATAAAATTTAAGCTTTAATTTACACATTCTGACCATGGGAGCATAAATTTTTCAATCTTACAAAGTTGATTGACTGATTTTATACTTGAATGGTGTGTTGGTCAATGGGGCTGTGTAATTATTTATAGCAGTGGTTCTCATGGAGTCAGGAGGGGAGTTAAGGAAGTTGACGACAAACAACAATTAATAGGGAACTTGTTGATCATCCGATCAACTTCCTTGATTTTCTTCTAAGTTGGCACCACTTTCAAATTGCCAGAAGAGGGAGGTAGAAAACTGCGATCATGTGGATTGTCGGGATGGAGGAAGGAATAGCTATTTGCCGCATGTCAAAGATGGGTTAAAATTGCGAGAACGTGAGAACCGCTGCTTTGTAGTGTTGATGGTAATTATTACATGCGTATTGTTATGAAATAGCTTTAAATAGATTTGCCTGCTATAACTGTAGACGTCGTAATTTTTACACTGTACTTATAACATAGCATCCATTGGATGTATTCTTGTGGTGTTGAATTACTGATATAAAAATAAATTGGTAGTATTCTGCCGTTTGGCTGATTCATTCACCCATTTACGCTGGAAAGATAGAATCACGTTGAACAACCAGTCTGGTCGCCATCCAGTGGGGTGACTTATTATTACTACACCGATATCACACAATGCTTTAATCGACCGCATGCCAATGCATGAAATTAATCTAACAGAGGAAAAGTCAGATCAAGTGATAGAGATTTTTGAAAAATTATGCTGCCCGAACATTGCTCGAGGTCACATGAGAACTTTTGAGCTGCTCAGGCTCACTGCTCGTGAGTTCGGTTGACGAGTTGAAGCGGTAACAGCGCAGTAAACTGTAGGGATCATCCGCATCAGTTCGGCCTGCGCTCAGCTTATGCATGTCTCTAAGTTCAAACACGAGCCTCAGCGTAAATTAAGCACAAACTCGAGCCAAAACCTTCATCTGACTCAAGCAAGTATGACAAATTCGCATTCAGGTGGCTTCTATTTGATCCGGACGTACTACATAGCTGGAATATATGCCAATTTTAGACCATTGCCGAATCGTTTAAAATCGTGTTCTCCGTTCATTGCCTCAGTTTTTGGACTGCTGCTCTTGCTCACTATTGAAGATCATAGTTAGATTTATAACTACTAGCATATCGTTGCCTTTAAGCAAGAGTGAATTAAAATTGAGAGATGAAATGAAGAGCACCAAACACGAGGCAGTTTCTTTCTACCAACGATATAATAGGACGAGTAAAATTTTGCTTGCGTTCTACTCGCGTACTGGCAGACCATGCAAAGGCCACATGCATGAAGAATTTTACATATCATTAGGCATCAATGACAACTCATTTAAGAGTAACTTTTATTCGCGTTTGATACTTCTGCATAACGACAAATGCGTTTGCTCGCTGTTTTGTTGTTGCTTGAAACAGTTGAAAATAAACATTATTGAAGAGATGCGCAATGTGTCTAGAAAAATTATTCGGACAGGTAACTAAAATTATGATATCAATGAATTCGTCAGTAATTTTTAAATTTTTATCAACGGATTATGTGCTTGTTTAGTCTCCTTATTAGAACGCATTTCGACTTCTTATTGATCCTTAAAGATGAAGCGCAAGAAATTTAAAGTAATACTAGCAAGATGTGAGAAGCTTGCTAACGACTTGTCTCTGTCATTCCATTTTGAATGTGTTCATACCAGATCATATCCTGGCTTACGGTCCATAACATCACTGATATTGGTAAATGTTAGTTTCAAGTAGAATTTCCGCTCACACGCGATTTCTTTGATATGCATTAAGAGGCACTTGGTAAAAATTTCACACATTCAATAACCCGTTAGCGACGATCATCAATTTCGATAACAACTTTCTGACCAAAACTAGTGCTGCTAGTAGTCTCGGGTTCGATATGAAGTGGAGATACCTCAAAAACCTTCAGAAGTTTTTGGGTGACTATATATTTAACGGTTCGTTGAATATATATCGCTCATATAGTTGCAATGTTTGCAAATGTTCTTCTTGTTGAATTTGACGATCAAATGGTTGAAGTTTGCGTAAGATTCATTATGGGATTCCAACGAAAAGGTGGTTATTGCAGAGTTTTCGAAACTGTTCAATTTTTTGCTTGAATTCAGTGAAGAATAAATGAATTCCACTCTTCACTAAGATGAGCTGATTGATTGAAAAAGCAATGAATAGTGCGCTATGAATTCAAACATTCACCTGAAAAACTACTGTATTTAATGAGTCATTTATTGGTGTAAACGATATGAATAAATGATATCATTTTGATAGATTATTTCTGGCGAAAACGCGAACCATCATCCACCATCTCAATAACCACACATATAGCGCACATAAACATCAAACAAAATCTTCTTCGGAACAATATTTCTCCGAATGATCGCCCTCTTAATTCAGCATATAGCTTATATAATATCTCTACTACAGATATAATATGAGATTATAAAGACAATATCAATTCAATAAATTTCGCTGTTAATTTGCATATTATTCGATAACATCATCTTTGCACTGCTACAGTGTGCATATATTTCCGATAATAAGATTTAAAGCGCGAAGTCATCAAAGAAGGGAATATGTGCGAAGAAATGGATATGACCATGATTCCATAAATCATCTATCAAAAATGAACCATTTCATGCCTTACATTTTTTTCGTATTGGGCTTCAAGACATGAAACCACTTTTTGAAATCAAAAGTGGAATCGGATAAGCATTGATAAAATCGTATGAGTGAAATCGGTGCGTGCTATATCAACATGAACTTGTTTCCATCATTTTGAGATGCTGTATGATGAATCGGGATAAACCACCTTCTTAAATTCATTCCCAAAGCTTCGTGTCAGAGATTAAAATGAGTTCACTGGAAAACCGATAACAAATTCGTTTCGAGTATTCAATGTTGTTTGTAGGCGTTACAGAGACTGGTTGTAGAGAAATGTTTGGCTGAATCTCAACACTTCGAAGAGAAGGTAAATTGCAAATAATGGCTGCTTGGGATAAAATGCGATTATTGAAGAGACTTGGCTGATGATCACTCGGGAAACATTTCGTATTTATGTCGACTTCTGCACTTTCATTCGACAACAAAGGAATAAAAAGATGTACGTGGTCGCTGTTAAAAACACCTATTTACGTTGACAAGAAAAGAGACATAATAATATTTTTGTTTACATCGTATGAATAATAACCCAGTACAGCTCCTTCCTTCAAACAATGCTATCAAGGTCGGCGTTAAAAATGACGAAGCGTATTTCGCAGTGCATTCAGTGTGCATTGAGGTAATTTCTCAACTTTGACCAGCGCATTTTTCAAAACATTTAGAAAAATAAAAAGATGAGCTATTCGTTGAAATCATGGAAGATAACCAGAATTTTTTATCCTTACTGATATTCGCACTTGAATATTAACTGGAAAGTTCGTGTAAAATGTTATACGCAAGTAAGACAGTCATTTCGAATGTTTTCCTGATAACAGTTGAGTCTACTTGTCAATGCGCCAGTCACAATCAGTCACAACAAAACGATTTTCAAGATTGCATATGAATCAAGCCGTCAACCTTAACCCTGTGTAAGTCGTTTCAGGAGCAATTCAGCAAACTTTCAAAATGAATTTTTGCTCATAGTCAACTTTTCATTTTCCTTCGAACTGAAATGGTTGAGTCCCAGTTGTAGATGGCGACTGTTTTCATTTCCTCAGTTAGAGCAAGAGTTTTTACGAAGAAATTTTTGATTTCAAATGTGCAATCACTCATCGAATAGTTTTAGTTTATGAACATTTTATGGACGTAGTCGAAATTAATGAACTATTGACTTGATGCTTATGCAATGATGCGTTTTGAAATTGACCAACAGATACATTCGAATCTAGAAGTATATTCGAAATTAACTGTCAGTTCCATAGCTTCGCACTGAAGTCATATCAAAAAGTTAATGGCAAGAAGTGATTTAATGAATTGAAGAAATAATAAAAAGTGAATTATTTATGACTAACTGAAAGTTCTATCAAGAGAACGTCGTGTTGTTACAAATAGAAATGCTACCATTCATCATGATGGTAGCGATAACGACAACAGTAATGATAATATTAATGAACACATTGCATGCAGTTGTTCCGAAATTGGGCATTGACCTCTGTACTGATCATTAAAACAAGAACGAACCTGTGCAAATGGCCGTTACAGTAACCCATTTTAATAAGTTTCTGTGCGGCTTAATTAGTTTAATGAAAAGAATCACCTGATAATAATTGAGTTGAGATTGACATAATGAATTAGTTTCATAGCGAGATCGTTAGTGATAACATTACATTCATTTGCATATCTAACTGACAGTTCGCAATGGATTTAATGCAACTCAAAAAAACCATTTGTTTATCATGGAACAATTTGCGCTGCATTATTTGTGTCATCGGTGTTTTGTTATCGTTAAATGAGAAAACACGTTCATTATATTATCATCGTCAATACCATCGTCAATATCAGTTTATTAAATGAACGTAATTCACCTCCTTTTATTCGCATCCAAATAAATCCAACCATCCATCCATCTCTTCCACCCGTTCGCTCCTTTGATCATCATCGAATTCGTTCTGTTTCTCTGCAATAATGCAGAATTATTGTTTTTGGGTTCGAATGTAGATGATCAAATTATAATTTCTTACAACATTTGCTTTTTTGGTTAATACGACGCAAAGCACTTTTCATAGGGATGTGTGGTCGTTTGCGATGAATATAATTTGAATCATTTCTTTTTTAATGAAATAATGAAAAGATTTATTTCATAGATTAATCTGTTGCAATAAAAATTTCACTTTTCATCTATTTCATATTATTTAGCGCTCATTCATTCGTTCATCATTTTATTTCACATTTACGTAAAAACGATACTCTCCTCAAAGATCCAATTGACTGTGCTGTGATTCATCCAACCATTTTTGTTTGCTCAATTCTTTCTTGAACCTTATTAAGTTAATTTCTGTCGTTGTCCTACAATTCTTCAACATTATCGCTATGTTCAAGTCAGCTTGGTCATTCGACAGATTTTCGAGCTTCTCATTTTATTCATTTGTTCATTACACATGGAAAGGTGAAAATTCTCTTCACATTTCGTGCACCTTATCAATCTTTTTTATTTCACTCCTTTATACGCATGTAAGGAGTATTGATGCGACGATTTCATTCGATGTGCATTCATCTTATCTCATCTGAAAGAAACTCGCACGAAGTTAATGATAAACAATGAAAACTGAATCATTGTTTCATCAATCATTTTTCTATTACGTCTTTGGTAGTCGACGCTGAGCCATTGCAAGTTTTCGAAACTCGAAAAAACTCCCACTTCAGAAGCAGCAGGAGCAGGTTCAGCTGGGAGTAAGGATTCGAATTTCCTGCACAAACCAAGTTCATGTAGAGTCATCGAGTTTGTCTTGTTTGAAGTGGCATAATTGGACTTATGTCAGTGAATCGCTCATATCGTCGATCATTCATAGCGACGTTAAATGCAAAGAATTCACAAAATGAATCACTCACTGTTGAGTGCCTCACATAACTTGATAATAGCCAAGACATATAAATCCATCCATATGCAAATCCATTCCATCAAACTGAACATAACCATTCACGTTTCACGTCAGCAGTCAATCATTGCACCATTCTTCGAATAATTTGCGTGATTTCTTTCAAAACAGATCGATAGTTTTGCCAATAATTTTTTCTCTCTTAAGATTTCTTTTCTTTTGAAAGTCACAAATGGATATCACTTTTAAAAATCATCGTATTCAGTGAAATTCGGAGCAATTGAACAATTTTTTGTCACTGTTCTTTACATGAATTATATTCGCATTTTATTCGCATCTTCACTCAGATGAACACCTCTCAATTGCCAACAACACAGTTTTTGCTTTTCCAATGTACCCCAATTACCCAGTTTGTATTGGTTGCATCCATTATTTTCGAACCACTCCTCTTATCAGGTATGATGGTGAGATTTTTTGATGATTATTCTCAATAAGCTCTAGATGAGCACTTTTTTGTGCAGTTACATTACATGCAATTTACATACACCTTGACTATTATAACTGATTTTGATCCAAAAAAAAGGTTTGCAATTTGCAACAGAAACTTCAGGACCCTTCCATATCCTTAGGGTGGATGATATTTGATATACAGCAAATACTCTAAGTGCCCTTACAAATGGAAACTTATAAATGTTCGCTTTATGGAAGCATTAATGAATTTCAGTACTGATTGTGTTTCTCATTTATGTGAATAGGCGTGTTTTTGTTAAAAACCAACAACGAAGATGATAGTTAAGAAAAAAGAACGCATAATCAGAATCACTTTTTCGTCAGCAGAATCGCTGATTTTTTATCGCTTTCTGTTTATATCTCTTCACCTTATTCCCAAAGAGAATATTTTAAAAACAGGATAGTATCATTGATTCTATTGCAATTACGAGCATCAATAATTGCAAGTCGTATAAAAAATTGAGTGTCAATGAGACGCGAATTGAGAATATGGTTTGGTTTATGTAATACAAAAGTAATTTCAGAATGCAATGATGCTTCTTAAAATATTATACGAACACAATGCGGTCATTTTGATAATGACAATGGTGAGTTTTTGAATCGATATATTTGAATAGAGATGAAAATTGATGCTGTTTGCAATAAAATTTCATGAAATAGGTCAACGAATCAAAAGAACAGAAAATGCTCCGATCATCATGAACACACTCTGACGTTTCCGTGCTAATTTGTCTGCTTTGCACCCAAAGAATTCCATCTGAAAGTAAAGAGAAGTGTCGAAATTTTATCGAATACTGCTTATTCAGTATGGTTGTTATAACCCAGAAATTTGCTTGAAACTAAATCAGCATTATACTCCATGACTAAATAGATTCATTACTACTTATTGATTTTTGCATGCGATGTTATAAGGAACGTTGTTCGATCCTGTTGGTATTAATAAGTGGCATGTCGAATTTTCGAGAAAAAACTATCATCATTTAACAATACATTTCAGTGTTTGGTCTGCGCGAATGCCATCCCAATCGATAATTCCCTAATTGATGCTGAAATGATAAAAGGTATTTTCATGACATTTGAGGTGGCGAAATATTCAGCTGATAAAATTTTTTATCTCACTGAATCTTTTGAATTGCTTTCATTAAAATACTTTGTAAGCAGAAAATCAATGACCAAGATGATTGTATACATGAAGTCTCATCGATATGCTCTGTTCACTCGGTAGTTACAAAAGTTCACTCTCCAACAGCCTAACAGCAACTTACGTGAGAATAACAAAGTACCAACACTTTTCAAAAAATGCTGCAGAATGTGTCACAAACAAAAGCGTCGACTTGGTGCTGATACTCGATGGATCTGGTTCGATTGGAGATGAAACCTTCCAACTGCAGGTTGCATTTCTCATCTATTGCTATCATAGCCATTCGAAAGGTGCATTGAAATCTAACAGCTTCGTGATATCACATGAGACTCGTGTCATTTGTTCAATTATTACCTGAAATTAATACCTTCGTTCAGTTTCTTCTTTCACTAGTTCAAAATTTCATCAACTCTGAACGATTAATTTGCATTTACTGATGCGCTATGCGGACCTCCACCAAAGCTGTCTGATTTCTTTTACATATGATTAGTCAATGAAACGGTATGCAACTATATCAGTCATTGTCTACAAATCATAGCAGTTCTGAGTCTGTGATGGCATCCGTACAAAATTTTAGTTTGCTCGAAATTCGACCGAATTCACGTTTTGAGATTTTGACATTTGAAATTCCGAAGGAGCTACGGAATTCTTCGATCGAAATCCGACCGAATCGACTTTTCAGCATTCCGACATTCATAATTCCGAGCAAACTTCAAAATTGCTCGGTCAGAATCTGAATATCAGAATTCCGACCGAAATTTGTTGGACTTTTCTGGCCGAATGTCGGCGGATGCCATCACTAGTTTAAGTAGAACACTCGATTGCTTCTATCATTGACAGTTCCAGTGGCGTTTCATTGAGAAACACTAAACATGACACCAACCGTTTCGCGATGTCTGAAATTGACCCATTTCCAATGTCTAACAAGCAAAAAATCGTATAACTTGTTATTAAAGTAGTGTCATGATTTATGGCTTTGGTTTATTTTTTTTGCGAAAAACGTGTTGAGGAAGCAATTTTGGATAGAATCGCTTTGTAAATATCCCGCATGTAGAAGTGTCTTGTTGTTCTAAGGACACGTGTTCTAAGAGTGCGTAAATTGCATCAACAGTGCTTAATGGAAGTATCACTTCTATTGAAATTGCATTGAATTTTTGACATACATTGGGTCGATAAGGTGATGGGGTTTGGTTAGCATACCAGGTGAAAACATAGCAAAAATGATTGCTCTCCATTGAACGTATCCTTGAAATCAAAAACTGAGACTTTAGGAAGGAAAACCTAGGTCGCCTGGTTTGACTAATCTGTCAACTATTTCCAGCCGTCCGATAGATGAATCACTGTATCTCTAGAAGTAAAAAAATCCATCAACATCATAAACACTTTTTTGCTAGTAGAGAACCTCTTCCATTCGCTAGTAGCAAAGAATTATCGTGTTGCTTAGCAGAATTGTAGCTTGAATATTACGGTTGTAATATTTCTGATGTAATTCACTCGATTTGAAATCTATTTTCCGCATCAGCAGAATTTCAACACGACTGGAGAACGGAGGAAAGTTTATTCTGAACTAATATAACTGCATATAGTATGGCTAATTTCAGTGGTTACTGAACGGATCTCAGAGTTTTAGAGCTACTACTTCATTATTACAGTTTTGCGAGACTGGAATTATGAGCAAATTTTACATTTGTGAAAATTTTTTGGTGATGATGGCGCCTATTACTGATCTTATTCCATGACTGGCTATATAAACCAAAACTGGGCATACACTAAAATTAAGGGAGGAATAGGTATGTGCAGGGGGATTTTCATTCAGTATTTCTTTTCCCTCTTCCATTTACCACAAATCATGATCAAAAATACTTTCGCAAAAGCAGGAACAAATTCGAAATTAGTTGGACGCATTCCAAAAGGCAATAGATGAGCTTCAAAAAATTGCTGGATGAGTAGATGATAAGTTGTGTTTCAGCTAAACTTTGCAACACATCTTGCTCAGCGGCTCAACATATCCCAACAAACGAGCCGTATGGCAATTATTCAGTATGCGGAAACACCTCAGTTGGAAATGTCACTGAGCCAATATTCACAACCCAGTCAGGTAAATTTTTAATGGTATCTGTAACCATTTGATCAAAACTATGAAATTCTTATCAAATTAATTAAAAAATGAAATGAACTAGTTTGTATCAAATGGAATCAGCTAATCAAATGAAAGATGCGTAGAACACTATTCACCTTTCTCGAAAGTTGTCTCCATATTTGAGCATCTGACATTTCCAGTGTGAAAGAAAATGTTAAGAAAAGAGTTCTGAGAAGGCAAAGAAAGGTTCACCGCAAGTCTAATGTAATGAATGCAATCAAATCCGGTATTTGTAGTTGTTTTGACTATAAATCATCGCCTATGATTATTAATGGCATTCATTTATTTATGAACCAACCGTTCGTTCTCTTCATTTCATATCAATTATATGCATCGTCAAGTTCATTAGTTGATTCATTTATCTCCACAAGTGAGTCCTTCCAAACATCCGTGAAAACATCCGTCAATCAAGTTAATTGACCAATAAAAGTTTCCGAGCCAAGAAGTTTGATGAATTTCATCGTAAGACGAAATGCTCGTTCCGTGATATGAGCATAAAATATTGCAGCTGTGAATGGTACATAAATAGCCATAATGAAATAACACGTTAAGTCTTTAATTGTGCCAAATAAATCACTTTTGATTGCCTTTGGATAATATCACAAAAGGAATTGCCTTTTGTTGGATAATTATTCTCTTATGAGAAATGTTAAGATGCTCAGTGAAGTGACATTGAGTTTTTGATTGTCTTTATCTTCAATCACTAAAATTGATTGTCTTTAATCATCATAACTCACTGTGTCCGCACCGAAATCATCGACCGCTTCCATTTTCCGATCAAATTTAAATTTTTACCTGTCATTGTTGCAATTTAAACAGTCTGATTTTTGAAGAATATTCTCAATCAGTGCTCGCAATCTACAATAATGCATGTGAAAGTAGCTAGTAAAGATTAATTCAACCTAAGAAAGCAGCCAATCGCACTGTTTTACGATTCATATAATCATTTCATATATCACGGTAAAATTCTGAGAGAATATCACACACTGATTCACAATCAAACAGATGAATTGATTTTGAATTAACGTATTGAATGCATTATATCGATTGGATAAAATTCCAGAGAATGATAAAAGAGTGATCAAAACAATCCAAAACTAGACTGACCCATATGTTCGTATCGCATACCATTGATTACACTCGATTCGTAACCACGTGTTCAATGTCATCATCCATCACTAAAATAATAAGTGAATCAGTAAATTTATCAGGCATTAGCGATCTAGGATACTATCAATGAGTTTTAGATCGTTGCAGTTACAAAGCTTGAGCATTTCAAGTTTTGTTTGAGAAGTAGATTAATTCGCTGGAATTTTCTGGCACATGTGTTTAAAAAGCGGTGATCGAGTACCCGGACTGAAAATTCATCCGTATTGAATGTTAACATAATGAGTAAATGACGGCGAGCTTTACTGAACACAGAGTGCTTCAGATTGAGTGGGCTGTACAGAGAATCAAATACTTATCTGGAGCAACGAATACAGGTGCTGCGTTGAAGTTTGCTCTTGAAGAAGGTTTCAAGGTTCGTTAATCAGTTAATATTAGCAGTAATATTTAACATGAGCAATCCAGTTGGTAAATTGCATTTGTCCAATTATCGGAATCTTTGTGAGTTCATAAAACAATGGTTCTTATGCAACAAAGGGGGGAAGGGGTAACATCCCCAAAAGGGACTTCGAGGATGTCAGAGGAATTGCAGAGATTAGCGAATCGTTGTTGATTGATTTTTCCGAATTCTTTTTTATTTGATTAATATTATAATCAAAATGCTGATTTGGTTACAAAAAAAAACTCATCCGATAGAATTCTTGGCATCTAACTTTCTGATCAATGAATTTTCCTGGTTTTTTTCTAATTCGTCACTGAGGAGTAGTAGGCTATCGGACAAGGAGGAGGGGAAGGAAGTGCGGTCATCTGGATTGTTGGATGTAAGAATGTTGGTCTGCCATAAAACCAAAGGGAGTACCAAGTGCGAGAGTGTGAGAACTACTGCCCTTGAATATGATGAGTTCATGACAGACTGATATTCCTTTGCAAACCTACATTGGTGACGATATTTTATAATATCGCTATGATAGCAAGATATCCTGTGAAAGAACCTTCAAATATACACTAAATGAAATGATAATAAACAATGAAGGACGCTCGAGGAGGTGACATTCCAAAGGTGGTTGTTGTCGTCACCGATGGTCAGTCACAAGATCCAGTATCTGAGATATCGCAACAGCTTCGTGATGCTCACATATTGGTTTACGCAATCGGTGTGACGAATCTCGTCAATGTTCATCAGTTACATCAGGCATCATTTGGCTCTTATTTTGATCCATCGAATTGATCATTATTATTCTAACTGATCTGATATTCTAATCAGACAGTAATGACTGACTGATTGCCTCTATTTATAAAACTATCCGTTTCTCTCAACAAATCATAATTCATTTTGATATTGCCGTTAAAGAAAATGTAAATATTGGAACAATTGTTGTATGTATATAATAATGGAATGTTCACCTATCAGTTGAACGAATAATGACCAACGGATATTTCGACTTTATTGTAGATAGCAGGCAATCCTCAAAGGGTTCTAACGGTCGAAACTTTTGAAGAACTTGAAAAATCGATTGCTGATTCACTGACATGGGATATGTGCAAAACAGAATTTCGTACGTTATCTGCTTCAGTTGTAAACGAACATCTCAGTATTCACTATTGCAAGGCATTATTCACCTTGTAACAAGCATAAAACTGATTAGAATTATTTATTCCTATCGTTAGTTCAAAAAGTAAACTTGAATTAGCTGATAAATGCAATTGAAGTAAAAGAAAAATAAATACTGGTTCAGTGGGAAAAGTGCGATACTCCCATTTCGAAGATAAGTGAATTTCTAACCTACTCACAATTAGGGCCGGGAACACCAGATATAATATGTGGATCGGATCACATTGGTGTGAGAGCATCAACAAAAAAACCATTCGATGGCTACGTTTTTGTGATGGACCATTTTCATCGTGAGGAATGTCGGGCTGGACCTGAAATGTTCCCTGATCCGAGAAGTATTGGCATTACAGTCTCGTTCAATGACTGTAACGTTCATCGATATAGATCGGTATGGTCACGTTCATTTCATTTCATACATACTTTTTTTAACAGTCGTTTATTTGAAACTTTGAACTGATCATGATGCTCACTTAGATTATCATTAATCCAGCATTACATTTATCTGGGCTGTGAGGAGATTGTTCAGTGATTATCATTAATTGAGAGATTTGGTTGACTTTGTTCACGGAGCGTATTCATGTGCAATGTTTCTTCGAATGTTGCTCATTAAATACTAATTCATCTCATTGGATTGCTAGTAGATGATAAATGTTCATAACTGACGTTCGGTTTTTTTGACTCAACAAGGACTTCATTCATTGTGCTAAGACAACATGAGATATGAGTTTCAGTTGGATCCTCGAGGTATTTTCGTTGAGATGACTGTCGTTTTCATGTTTCATACGACGTATGTTTGAATTTTGAAGTTTCCTTTTGAGCTCCATTGTTATATTCTGAAATTGTTGCTGAATTTGATTAAAATAGTTGTTCTTTGATTGCGAGTCAATAAATTTTTGGTGTTAACTTCGTTAAGATTCATTTCTAAATTCAAAGTTTGCTTTTCAAACTTCGCTAAAGAGATCAATCATAAACTTAACCGGTGCTTTCAAGACGAGTTATCTATCGTCTTGTCGAGCCCTCTAGTTGATCACGAATATGCTAGAAATGATGTATGATGCTTACAAGACCATATGTAACTCGTCGCAAAAGGTCAGGGTAAGTTGTGATCTTTCCTTATGAGTCATATTCAAATGATGTTGTTTATAGATTCATGACCAAAGTGGACCAAACGGTTAAGGTACAGTGCTTTTATATGGAAGCTGATAAAACTGTTTCAGTACCTCTGGAAGTCAGGTGATTCAATTATTTGCTGGTTCTATGAAACTTATGATCAAATTACATTCTGCATGCCTTCGTTAGGCTATGGAACTTGCGGTCAAATGTTTTTATTTCACAAATTGTTTCTCGAACTTGGAAATCAATTACAATATGTGATGAACTACAATGTATAGAGGAATTCATTCGAGTAATAAATGAATCGCATTGCTTTCCAATAATGAATTTTCAATGGATTCAGCATGATAACGACGCAGTTTCGTGAGAGGATGTACGAGATGCCGAAGTGTGAGTACACATTGAGGCGTGGGTCAGCAGATGGTCCAATCGCTGAATTTGCGTCAATCGGTGAGAGTATCTATCATCATTGGGAATGTGTCGATTCAGCGGATACGTTCGGAATGTTGATTCATTCATGTTATGTGGATAATGGATATGGAGATCGCGTTGATATTCTCGATAAAAATGGGTTCGTTTAGTTTTCGATCGTCGTTGGAAATGTGTTGATCTATTTCATTTCTGTGTTTATTCAACAATGATGGTCTTCTGAAAAGATAAGATCGTTTGAGAAAACCATCATTGTTGAAAATATTCGTAGAAAACTGATATTCAGCGCGTTTTAGAACTCCACCAATTTATCACAAAAAATCCGATTTTTTACTTAGATTAACGTCGCCCGTCACAGTGCGATTCCATTCAGTCATCGACTTTGCTTTGAACTGCCAGTCTTTCCAAAGTTCTCTTTCTGTATCGTTCCTCCATCTTTTTGGAAGTTTCTCGAGAATTGTTTTCCGTTTTCTGGGGCACAACTCAGCAACTGTACGAGTCCATTTGTTGGTATTTACCTGTGCTCTGCAGCTTGCTCAGTGCAGTTTATGCTTTTCATCTTGTATTGCACTTCATTTCTCCAGCAAGGCTTCTCGCATCGAGCATGCTTCCACAGCAGTGTTTCTAACAAGCATCACCCCGTCGTCGGTTGTGCTATCATCAGACATCGTTGTTTTTTTTTGGTTGTAACCGACGTTTTTTACTTTCGTGAATTAGCGTTGCTAGGAGCGTGCTATCATAGACATTCACGCAGAGAAATTTATCCAGATTGTTTTCAGTTCATCTCTTGTTGAGTTGAAGGCCTTCCATCCTGATCTTATCATTCTTCATAGTTCCGAATTCCTTTTCAGCTCATATTCAACATGTGTCCCAAATATACGCATTCATTTTCTTGTTCAGTTTCGTTGCCTCATATTATTAATTGGCTAAGTACTTTGTTTTTTAGGACCATTGAAATATGATACTGCTACAATTTATTGATGAATGGAAATTCTTGATTATGAGTACAGTGTCGAGTGATAAGCGTACAGTTTGTTCGTAGTCCTATGAATTGGAATTGAGTAAACGCTCCAAACATGATGTCTCTTTCCATCACGTTCATTCCGATTCTAATCAATCTAACAAAACCAAGTTCAGATGTGGCATGGATGCCGTATTGTTGTCAACTCCTGATTATGATAACACTCTACGAATCGCAACGAAACCTTATCATGTATTCAAGTACGCTGACAGACCAGTTCTACAGTTTCAGTGCCAGGTTATAAACACTTCTTTCAAAATATTTAATAATATAACTCGATTACAATCCATAACAATATCATCTGAACGAATTTTATAAAATGAGAATGCGTTGAATTAGTTTTTCGAACATTCAAAAGGTTTTTGCATGCAAATTCACTGTGTGAAGCTGCATACAAAATTTTATTTGGAGGCTGAAAAAAGGGGAATGGAAAACAATGATGAATAGTGAACGGTTGTAGAAATGGAGAATAAAATGAATCAAGTGATGCACAATCACTAAATGAGTACGATGAGAATATTGCGACGCTGCTGGCGAATTTATAAAATGATACATAAACTGCATCTAATTTCAGGTAACATTGTGTATCAAGTATGATGGAGGATGCGAGGAACTGACACCGCCGAAATGTCCAGAAACATTAGCGAGTCATCACCATCATGATCACGAACGTCTCAGGCGAAATGCTCTGCGAACAGATCGTCTAATCGAAAGCCGTTCTACGTTGGATGTTTTCACGAAACCATTAAATGTTTTCGACAGTTCACCATCGTTTTGTTCGAATGATATTGGTTACGACAGCGTAATTAACACTGATAAGCGGCACAAATTCACATATCCGGCATTATTTTACATCATTTTCACATCAGTGAATATTCTCGTCGCCATTACCACAATCGTTGTCTATATTTTTTGCATCAAACGAATATGTCGATCATCTACAACAAATGTATCCACTAAATCGCCAACATTATTTTCACTCTCTTGATAACACGTGCATCGCTGTTATTATTACTATTGTTAGTAGCGTTATAGACAATACGGCTTTGTCAAACTTGTTCAGTTTCCATACATGCAACGATCTTTAGCTGTTTGTAGGATAAGTCGTTCAGTTGAGTGCGAGAAATTTTTTTGAGAGTTGTTGTTTTTTAAAGAATTTGTTTTCTTGACTGCTGACGTTCAGAGAAAGACCTGACCTAAACTCGGTACTGACCCGAAAGAAAAATGTGTTTTCCAGCTGCCCAACCTCAAGTTCTCGCGTGACTGCTGAGTTGCGCACATTGCCGACGCTTTCGTTATGAAAACTGCGCATTTATATGCTCGAAGAGGAATTATTTCTGACATTCTCGAGCTGGTTTCTGAAGATGCAACTGTATTTGATCATAAACGCTTCATTATGATCATCAATTTTTATAGTATGAGTTCAAAACTGATCACCAAAGACCTGTAAATCCGTTAGAAGTTATTACCACGAATCATTCCCCACCTATGTTCTTACACGTCCAATTTACCTCTGATTTCTTCAAATCTTTGTGAGTGGAAACAGAAGTGGCATCGAATTCGAAACGAAACGTTGAAATTTAAATATGATAGTTTTTTGAAAACTGGGTGCATTACTCCAAATGATATTAAAAATGTTTGCAGAAGTTCCATTTAGATATCATTTTTCATATATCGGTGCTAATAAGCCAAAATATGCATTGTTACATGAAAAAGTGATATCATGATGTTGTTGAAGTGATGTTGAATGCTGGAATTAGTTTCAAATGGATTGTTTAAATTGTTGATGATAAGATGACGCTGAATAGGTGTGAACCTCAGTGTTTGTTATTGAGACGAATATTATCAGTCAACTGTATAGAATGAACGCTATGATGATGGCACTTATAAAGGAATATCGTATTTGCGGGTATAAATCAATTGCCATTTGGAAACTATTTGATTCTTCTATACACTCACCATATGAGCTTCATTGATATTCATATTTTATTTGGTTTTTTCCAAGTCATTGTCAGGTATTCATTGTTAAAGTCATTTTCTCCAATTTTTCCTATATTCTAGCATACTTCGTCGCTTTCTTTGCATTTCTTCATTAAAAACTGAGAAATCAAACGTAAAAGAATGACATTTGCTTTGGTACTTCGGGAAATATCGGGAGAACGTTTTTTGCAGATGGAGTTTTGCCTTTCTTATTAACTACGATTAAACAGGAGATAAAAGCAATCTCAGAGCAAATTTCCCATTTCCTTCCAGCAACATTCAGGTACATCGAAAATAGTTTAATCTGATGTGAACAGCAAAATTGAAATATTTTGCAGGTTTTTTTGTGATCTTTTGCACAATTTTGATGAAGTTTTCTTTGGCACTGCTTCTCTCTTTTTGCTTAACACGTTCAATTCAGCGATTTTTGGTTGGTTACTGTATTTGTTGATTGCTTCACGCTCTTACGATTAGCTTTAACTGATCGTTGAATTACCCCGGTTGCACTGAATTTATTAAGAGTTCTATCCGATCCAATAATCGAGCGATCAATTTTGGCATATCGATCTATTCTTAAAACAGTTATCCAAAATCACTTTGATGGCTGCGGATTTGACTTCAACTTGATCCACTCACTCCCATTTTAGGTACCTTATGAAATTGTTCTAAAATAACTTCGCAAAACAGAATTTATTATTCCCTTCAGCACCATGAGTTCATCGGCTAAGGATCATTTGGTATGGAGCTCCTTCAGCAATATTCAATCTTCATCTCTTGTTCACTTTTTGTTGGTCGCGTTTCTGTGCGAATGACGTCGCTGAATCAAGAGTTACTGATAATTTATTTGATAAGTTAATCAGTTGCAATCAATCGCTCTACTGCTATTGTTTTTTAGTTAATTTTGCTTTAAAATTGGTAATCGTGGCGTCGAAACAGCATAGCTTTCCGTGAAGCAGCATAACTTTCCGTGAAGCAGCATAATTTTTTAAATTCTTTTCTCAGCTTCATTCACTTGTATTCCGCACGCAATTTCTCTTCAATATTAAGCAATTTTTTGATACAAAAGAACTGGCTGACTTCTCATAAATACCATAAACGATTCAGTACCATAAACGCTAGGTAAGAAAGACTTCGCATCTTATTGTGAGTAGATTATAAAACGAATAGAACTGCAGTATAGTCTTTGAAAGATTTGTTGAATGTCAACGGTTCTTAATCAGTCTCAAACATAAGTGTGAACTGATTTAGGTTACGATGATATACGTTCGAAGAACGAGCAGTGTATTCAAAAGATGAAAGAATTTCACTGGACTGTGACATGAGTTTATCGGAGTGCCCAGACACTGTGTTAGTAGTACATCAGATCCTTATTCAAGTGATTGAACAACAGTGGAAATGTCATCTTGTAGAAATATCTGGAAGTGGGACAAACTCAAGGAGTATCACTTTATACAACATTGGTTTTCACTGGAGGGAACGAGGAAAGGGTAGGAATTTCTTTTGGGAGGAATCTTGATGACATCAAGTGGATTGAGGTGATTGGCACTGTAATGCAGACTGCTTTCTCATATCTGTTCCCAACTTTTTAAAAATGCTCGTTTGACCACAAGAAGTTGACTCATTGTAGACAGAAGATTAATATCAAACTTATTGGCCACTGAATTGACGTCGTCGTCTACACAATTGACGTCGTTTACACACACATCTGCTTCCGACGCAACCGACACTTTGAATTTCAAAAACTTTTGCAAATTGTGAAGAAAGCTGGAAAAGAATGTGGAACGAGCTGGTCTTATAGCAAAATTACTGCATTCATTGAGCATCTGAAAGCAGCAACATGTCAGTTTTGAGGTATAAATTTGCCTATGTCAATTCTTCTCGCTCTAATGATAAATTTTCCCAACGGGCTTCATTGTGAGCACTGAACATCCTCCGATATGGCTTCTTCTTTCTATTTACCTATCCCGAAAAAAGTGTCGGTAAAACAAGCGTGTGGTGGCACACCGGATTACGAACTCACACTGCTACCCGGGTTGGTGAATATTTCTCTTGAAGTTGTTGAAGAGCGCGCAAAGCGTTGCGCTCAAACTTGAATGCAATTAGAAGAAATGCCACTGAAATTTCGTTTGATCAGCTGACATTGAAAGACAGGGGTTTATCATTTGTGACTTGGTTCACCAGAAATTTTACACTAAATGGTACTATCAACTGATTTAAATTTGCACGTCATCATTATAAAATTTCTTAGCAGCTTAACCCAATGCTCTAGATTGAATTTTCAGATTAGATCAAAACTTTTCAGATGGTTGGTTTTTTCCGCGGATAACCACTACACAAAAGCACAATATGCTCATTTTATGATTCAGAACAATGAATCAGTTCCAGTTGTCTATCGGATTAGGACTAAGGTTTCTCATAATTTTTTCATAGTTCTTTCTGTGATTTTGAGAGTCTTTTACAAATTATAAATGCGATCAGTTTCAAATGCGTCAGCAAGCTTTTTAAAATAAGCACGACACTGCGGATGAAGCAGCAATCATTCGAACAAAGCATCATTTCTCGATGTTGAGAGCAGCAAGTCTAAATGTCATAGTAACTGGCCGAAAGCAGAGTAAAAAAGTCTTGCGAAGCATTCGTAACCTAAGATTGAGGAATATGTCAGCACTTCATTATGGACGTTGAGCAAATGCTCATAAAAAATCAAAAGTGTCGAGATTTTTTAGTTGTTGACGAGTAGTTTCGGTTTGAGTTTATTGATGAGTGCATAAAAGGACGATTTTGAGGATCGTTCATTTCCACAATTTTCTTATTGCCATGGATATTTATCGCCAAAAGGCAGCGATGAACTGACAATATTCATCCCGGCCAAAGAACATTGGCCCCGTGAAGTGAGCGACTTTGCCGGAAGACGACATAAAGTGCTCATCGAACACCTCACCGTACCCAGCATTACCACTCCACCAATAAATGCCAGTGTATGTTAATTTTTCGAATGCATGCTCAGAAATGCACGAATAAATAAATATCCTTCCCTAGAATTAGGCGATAAAAGAAGCATATCCAGTGAAGTTCATTGAGTAGAGTCTTGCCTGACTTTGTGATTCGCAGTGTTTCCAGCAGTCATAAAACTGCTTTATTCAGAAAAACATTAATTCTGCAGCTGTGCCCAATGGCTTGCCGCATCAACTCTGATTGATCTCAACGAGTGGTTCAATGAACAGAGCATTTCCTTAGTGGAAGGGAGATGTTTGCTTTAGAAAATGCATAAAAATTCTCAACACATAGTGAACTGCTGGTTTGCTAAGTCGCCAAAAAACTGTTTACAGGCAGCTGCAGATTTGTCTCGTATAATATTCAGATTCACGCCTGCGCTAACCCGAACATACTGCAAATTAAATTTTATTCTACCGAAATTACTGACTGGAACAGTACAAACTGAACGCAGCAATAATCAGCCAAGTGAAGTCTCAACCCCTTCAAAGTAAAGCGATTTCGATTCAACGAACGAACTCTCGCACTAAACAATGATGACACATCCACTGCTCAGTTGTTTTCTTTTTTATTCGGATTCATTCGGATTCGGATTTTTATTTCCTTTTATTCTGTTTCTTTGCTGCACTATAATGTCATTCAACCGGAAATTTTAATGATAAAATAATGTATACGCAGTCATCGTTGAAGATCTTTTCATATGGATGACTGAATAGCAGTCAGTGGTTATGTTAACATTTTAATGATCAATTAGTGATTTCTTCTCGCTGAAATTCTGTTCAAAGCAGAGTGATAGCATTGGAAACCGCTCCATTGATCGCTGATGATTCATGTGAGCGATTGGTGCGTAAAGCAACTGAATTCGATCGCATACCTCAAACTCGGAAGGTTTTTATAATTAAAGTGAATTTCTGTCTGTAATTTAGATTACGCACTTTAAACTAATCAGTAAAATCAGCGTTAACATTCGTTGACTGAACAATAAAATCTTATTTTCGCACATTCAAATGATATATACATACACATGTTTGTCTGCTCCATATTGTTTCATCGGTTACGCCAACTTCCCCATTTTAGCATCTTGTTGATATCGTTGTTCCTCCTCATTCGTCACTTTCTCCAAGTTCGATTCATTCTCCTATATGATTACAATAATATATCAAGCGAATTGCATCGCGTTGGCATTTTGTTGATTATTCGAAGTATCAACTTGAATGCGATGAGTGACAACTTCCTTCACCATTCTATCCCTGTTGTGTTTTACATCGACGTTGAAATATGAAGGAAGCTGCAACCTAATTAAATCTGGCATACCATGAGGATGCCAGATGAGATAGTTTGCCTGTATTTAAGGTGATGTTTTACACCTGTATCACAATTTAACCATGTGAGCAGCGTACGTAACTATTTTTACGAAGACTGAGTATCAGTGGTAATCAGTAGATGATGGTTGAGTGATTAAGAGAAGGTATACGAAAATTATTCTAATCTCTCCTGTAAATCTGACAACGAAAGAAATCTAAGACACTGTTAGTCAATAAATGAGGTAATATAGGTAAGTAAAGGTCTCTTTTTACCATATCCTGAACAGGTGATGGTGTTGAGGATCGTTCCTGCAATTCCGTGCCACGACAGTTGATGTTCGGGCAAACGGCGATATCCATGAGGTTGATACGTCTCGGATGATCAGGGCATGTGCGCACCGCATGCCCTTGAAAGTACTTTCGACATCCCAAGCAGAGCACATGGCAAATTGGTCTATCACATATGCACGACGGATTCTTCCTGTTAACATCCGATGAACTTGTCTCTGAAAAGGGCATTATTTGGTTCTGTGGATAACCGAAAATGAAGGATTAACCGATGAAGGAACAATCGCTGCAACCGATAATCTCTCTATATTGTTTTTACCAGTTGTTCAGATATAGTAAGGCGAAATCAGATTTAGAAAGTTTCACGTTACTGATACAGTCAGAAATAATAAAACAGAACTGAATTGCTGAATCAATGAATTGGTTCCGTTTTTAAAAATTTCTTGATAAAATTTATGGAAGACACCTACCAGTTGTGGTTACTGGAACAGTGCTCGAACTGAATTCCGTCAACGGTGTCGTAATACACTGAATTTTATGAATTGAAAAATCATAAAACTGATTGCTTTGTTGTTCAAGTAATCTATTTTGAAAGTTTTCAAACACCAGATAGACAAACAAAAAGCTGGAATAAGAAAGCTATCAAGGACTCAAGCTGCTAGCTCAAGTTCTCACTTAGTTTCATACGTCGTAGGGCTCAAGGTACAGCAGTCTGACTGGTATAGAATTTTTGGCTGTTGAACACAAGAAAATGACAAATGACAAATCACTCTAAAAAAGAAAAAATCTCACAATTACGCAAGAAATAATATACACATTAAAAATCAACTGGCAACAAAAACTAGAATCTTAGGTAGCCAAAAATTCATCGCTGTTACAATTCTTCAATGGTTAACGTATCGTTGCAGTAAGATTTTCTAACGAAACAACAATCATATTGCATTTGTTGAAATTCTGGTTTGCTAAATCGTAACGACGGCAAAAAAAGTCTAGAATATAGCTCTTGTCAACAAAAGTTCGTGAATGTATACAGCACGCAGAGGAAGTAATTTGATGGTAAAACTTTACAAAAGTGAGAAATTGTAGAATGGAATCCAACAACTTAATGATAATGTGAAAGTTGAAAATGTGGAAAGAACATTTTTGATTGAATGCCGGAAAATAATAAAGCAGAACAGAAAATTTTTCTTTTAAATATTTTTTTCAGCAGACTGAATACAAACAAACCTTCAGAAATTCTATTCTAATGTCTCACATTCGTTCGAAAACGTGACTTTGGCCAAACATCAGCATTGCTGCCGTATCACCCCATTTTTTAAATGATATTATGAGACAGCTTTCGGAAATTCAGCTGACACAATGCAATAATTTTCAAAAAAATGTGGACTATCTTTTCCAAGAAAAATGCTTGCAAAGGCACATGAGTGTTGACTAAGAAGAGAGTTGTTACCTTTTCTGAACCTTTTCCTGATCTCGGTGCTCCAACGTTCTTGTTCTTGTCACTGTCGATCACCCTATTTTTCTGCATAATACTTTGAGATGCCGTCGTTTGTCGAATACTCGAAAGCATTTTAATATCGATGCCATGCGATATTTTCTCTTTGACATTCATGATTTCACGTTCTGGCAGCTTCGGTGTTTGCGAATTGCTGTTTTGCGATTCTGCTTCTTTGTTTGAACCATTGCAGACATCTAATTGCTCGGATGCATTCAAGTTACTTTGATTGTCTAACCATTCGCTTGTGTCTGATAGTGAGGCTGTACCGATGCCTGATGTATCACAGCAGTCTGAGGTAGTAAGCGTATTTAAATTATCACACGTTTTGCTGGGTTCGCACGTATCTGTTGAATCGCACGCTCGTGCTTCATCCACTGCATTTGATGTTTTTTTGAATGTTTCGCTAACCACAACGAAATTTTCAGGCGTTTCGGACAAATTTGCTCCGTTGAATGCTTCCATCGCATGGTCCAACTCTTGTTGGTTGAGCATTGCGGGTTGACTACACTCAGTTGATTTTTGCAAGTGTATCTTCGAGGCCATATTCGCTTCTGGCTGTGTATTGCTCCGAAGCGATTCAGTAAATGTTAGAGACTGAATGCTGCTTGCAGAATTCGTTCCTGTGAAGTCCTGTTGATAGTCCAAATCTCTGAATGAAGCTATATATGTGTTTTGAGCAGATCTGAAAATCTTTCAACGATAACAGATCCTTCTTGAAAAACGAACATATGCACTGCATAGCCGAGACACATCGCTCGTCGGCACTTCCATCGCCGGTCCAACTCTTCAAAATGTTATCAATCCCAAAGAAATGTTAAACTGCTACTTGGAATAACATTTTGAATTACTCTATAGTGCATTCATATGAAATTGCTTTCTGTGTTGGTGCAATCATCAACCATGCAGACGTGCTAATAAGATTTATCGTTCTCGATAAGGATTCATTAGGCAGAAACAAATCGATATACATATTTGAGAGGTGAGCAAGAATGCGTTCATAAAACGAAGAATATATGAAAAAGAGCATCACCTGAAGTGATTCATGGATGAACAGCACTAACAATCAACGCACAATCATCAGAAAAGACTTAACATCATCAGGTGACGATCGAATTATTATCGAAATAAATGTGCACTAAAGAGATAGATATGCTAATTGAACGCGATCAAAAAAGTTCCACTTGCACTGTGTTCACTTGAATAGGTCATCATGAGAGATAGTTGGCATTTGCCGTCAACAAAACCCACTGCTTTCTGCTCATCGATACAAAAATGCAATTATCTCTCTCAGATGGGACGACAAACTCAATGGAAAATGATGCACATGGAATTTCCAGAGTTGCCCTCAATGTATTTCTGGAACGAAAATCGTTCGGCAACATCGAACATTATCCTATCATTTCATCTATTCTTGTCTTTCACAATGTTTTTTGCTGGCTCATCCAAGTATAAAAATCAATAATTCTGATCAGGAATGCACATGCTATTAAAATCTTATTGGTTCCATTAACCGTGAGAGTGTCGAGGTGATCACTTCGAAGTTCATACAAAACAATAATGCCGCGTTTTATGGGCTTTGAAATCGAGGGCGTTGTGTTCATCTGTTATCCGTCACGGAAACGCATTCTTCTGTTTCTTGCTAAACAACAGCGACATCTGATCATTTTTTAACGGCTCATAATGCGATGATAAAACAACTCGGTTGTTACGACCTTCTGCAAAAAACGATCTGCTCTCTTTGTGCAGACTTTTAATGAGGTACACTTTATTACACTTTATGACATTTATGCAATGAATTAATAATCACATTAGGGTAGAACTAATTGGCTGATTGCAGCATTATTCCGTGGTGGGATCGTTAAAAACTTCCTTAGCGAAGCGTGCACTTCCGAACGGCTTAGTAGAACAAATGGTACAAAAAATCAATCATCAGAATTTCACCGAGGCGGGAAGAGTTGATCCGCATACAACACTAAATGAAATGCTACTCGAAAACACAACAAGCTGACTACAGTTTGGTGAGAAGTTACGCTTGCGCTACATACGACGAAGGAGATCAGCGAGAGGATGAAGAGTCAGCTGTAGAAATTTGATAGCAGTAGTATTCTTAGTAGTGTTAGTCGTGGCAGTTGAAGTAATGTTATGACAGATTGTTGTTATTGATGCGGTTATGACAGATGTGGATCTGTTACGGTATACTGTAACCACAAGGATGTATATCAAGGACAGTGAGTAGCAGACAGACCATATGAGCAGCCTGGTGGATACCGACGACAGCATGAGCAACCACCAGTCAAACTGACTTGCCACTGAATGCTGAACGTGGATGAGTGCTTGAATTGTATCGTTTATGTGCATTTTTTATATTTTGAAGATAGTGGCTGTTCAGTTTTGCAAGTAATGGCTATTGCAACGACCTATTTAGATCAAAGCATGATGCGCTCACAAGAAACCCATATATTAGTGGGGAATATCGATGGCATTGCTTCCTAGGTTAAAGCCACACATCAATTATTTTTCATGAGCGCATCGGCATTCACGGATGCACAAAAGATTTGCTCATATCAGCTTGAAAATAGCTCAATAAATAAACTTGCATAAACCACATCGCCTAAGCACAGTGGTTACAACCTTTCACTAACGACTGCAATAAATAACTTTTATTCGACCATAAAGAACTTTAGGACCGCTCGAAAAACTAATTTGAATTCATTTGCTTGATGGAATATTACATTGAATGCAAAACGACAAAAAATAATAAAGCAGCACGCACATAAATCGCAAAACGAACGCCAATTAAAAGTTTCGAAGCAAAATTTTATTTTCCGAGAACTGAATGTCATCAGTTTTGATGTGATTTAAAAGAGAGCGAGAGTTTTGTAAAGATTTTGTCAAATGCATTTTGAAAAGTTGTTTAACATGTGGGTTTGGGAGAATATTTGTTTGACAATATGCAGCTGTCAGAACGATTTGTTTGCGTTGCAATGCAATTTTTTACATGATGTAATATTTCGCATACCGAACACGAACTTCTCACATTCAGAAAATACTTATGTTTTACATGCGATAACATAAATTCACGATACACCATCAATATCCCATTCCAAGAAATTTTAAATTAGCAGATTCGTCGCTCAAATGAATTCGATGCATTGATGGGTTTTTAGCTTTTGCTTCAATGGAAATTCATCGTCGCTAACAAGCATTCATTCGTGCGAATTATACCTTCAACTGTAAACGTCGTTGAGTTCAGTCTTCAATTTCGTGGAGCTATTGAAAATTGCAGTGCAATCAATTTTTGCTTAATTTCAATAATAATCATTAGAAATTAAAATAACAAAACAGAATTTAAAAAATGCTGCAGGAGTATCGGTATTTTATATTGACAAATAACAAGGATTCTATAAAGGTAGCACTCAAGAAAACTCTCCGGAAGGATATGTTCACTGAGCTGCGGATAGGGTCATGTTGAGCTGCTTGATCAAAACACTGAAGTGAATTGAACTGAAAACAGATGAACTGAATGATAACGAAACGTGACAGTTTATTTTGGAGTGAATAAAACTAATCGAATGGAATATGTAACACAAAGAGACAGACGAAGCGCAAAACAGGATTGTGGGCAGGATGTAATGGGAACGAATTACAGTCAATAACACTCTGCCTATAAAAATTCTGATTCTGATCAGTGTGATTCCCGAATCAAATCGGTTGTTTGGTACTACCATAAATTTGTGTTGATTGCAGGAAACTATCTGATCTGATCAAAAAGCATCACAACAACGAAGTGTATGCACTCAAAGGCAATTTTGAAGCTGAACATTACCTACACTAATCCGAATATCGTACTACACAAAACAATTCATGCATAAGCCTACAGGAGTACCAAATTTTGAATCGTTTCAGAATGATTTATTTAAGATTGCGTCAGTTGTAGTTAACGCAGTTCATGGATGGAAAATCACATGAGCTGAAACTTTCGAAGCGTTTGTAAATTCTAGAGCGTAAGTGCACTAGTTCACATAAAACATAATGTCACCTAGAAATTATTCAAGAATCAAACTTGGCCTCTTAAGTCTTTCGATCGAGTGTACTATTAAATCATTCAGGGTCCATAGCTCGATTTTGATGAATCCATTCTTCAGAAGTGTTCTCTACAAAAACCCAAAAGAATTTTACTGAAGGACGCTGCAACGCTAATGCAATTTAGATGTCCGCAAATTCAAATCGCAAATTGGGCCCTCGCTCTGCAGTGCAATTTATAGTATGAAAGTTATGTTCAGGTGAGTGTAACCTGACTTTTTGGTGAGTGTAACCTGACTTTTTGAAGTAATTGATACGCTTTGAAAGGATTCGATTAAGATAGGTCTAGTTTAATATAACGGCGCCTGGTCACTTACGTTTACGAACGCATTGAATATTAATTTTCAAAAATCACAAAAGTACATCGAAGTGAGCAAGAAATTAATAGACATGTCAGGAACGATCTAAAATATGAAAATTTCTCCGTGAAATATTTTGATAACGGAAACAGCGTTGCTGCTGTGGAACGGTGTAATATTTGAATGTTCGCACAAGTTATCTATTCAGCACATGGTTCTTTCACACTAACAGTTTGAAAAGTGCTGCCCTAATTTTTGAAATGGATGTTTTGTTGCATTCAGTTTGGCATTCAACAAGTTCTCTTTGACGTTGATGGAGAGTCGGCTGCTGTGAGCGTTACTTAATCAGTGGCTCCAAATGCCTCGAGCATCCCGACGCTATCGCTCAGATTCCCATCTTTCTGGTCTACTGGGTGAACTTTCACTACTCAAACAGCAGGAGAAAATACAGAATTGTAAACAAATTCCAAAATTCGGCACGGAAAGGATGTTCAATGGCTGTATGTGAGCAGAGCTCTTTTTACACCAGATTCAGTCTGCATTACCATTGTTGATATATTCAATGTTAACTGCTCAAGTGTTGCTTCATTGCTCGTGCTCGCAACCCACCTGGCTGAATGTTAATTGTAAACATTAACATCACTTAAACTACCTTGAGTGAATGAAGGCTTTGAGCAATTGAAGGTTTTATGCTGAGGTAGCGATATTTATGCGCGCATAAAAGTGACAGATGTATATTAGCTCTGATTTGATCAGATAGATAGTTGACTGAGTTTTAACGAGCAAAATCGACATTTTTAAACTAAGAGCTTTGCTCGAGTGTATCATATTACGAGCTTTAGTTGCCTGACTAAGCTACATTCATGATGGATTTATGCACTTCATCTTATAAATTATTGCATCACAATACTTATCGTCCATTTTTGCTGGAGCCATATTGTAGTGTGTTGATGAGCATAGTGAGCATGTTGCTAATCCATCAATAATGAAGCTTGTTATTGTGCCAGTGGTACTCATTAACGATTTTCTCTGCTAAAACTTATTGTAGCACTATCGATTAACGATGACTGTCGTTATTTTTCGTAAGCTATTTGAGAGCTAATTTTTTTTCAAGCTTCTCCGAATCGTTAATCACCATTTTCAAAAACATGCTGATTCATCACACTAGCAAAATATTCCATACCTTAGTACTCTATTAACGAATACATAGTTTTCGAATTAGTAGTACGAATCAAATTCTAATCTTTAACTCAGCTTCGAATTTTGAACTTCAGACTCCCCAAGGTATCGTTCGCGCCCGCAAACTACTGTATATATCAGAACTTCGTTGATTTGATAACGAAAAGCAAACGATAGTTGAAAGAATTTAGGTAGTTTGATGTGGATGAGTAGACCAAAAAGTTGTAAATATACGTCAGTGGTGCTGAAGCTCTCAAGCTTCGTGCCTTCATTGGCCATGTAGAAAGCTGCTGATCAAAGTGACCATCAATTTCTCCACTAACAGTCTTGTGAGGCACTTATCAAAATGAAGCCGAATAATGAAGTCAATGATCAATAAGTTTGCTACTAAGATTTCGTCAGTAGTTGTGACACTTGAGAACTCCATCACCCCCTCCGATAGTCACGCAGGGCGTTATTACCCCCCCCCCATCCCCTCCACCCTCCCCACTACAAGAACTTATTATTTCCACGAATGCAATCTTGGAAGACGGTTGAAAACAGCAACATCCTCATTCATAAATGTGAGAACAATAATTTTCAATCTAGAATCCCGCAACACATCCATCACAGCGTAATGCACATTTCTCACAAACCGGATACCTACAGAATAATGAACAGTTATTTCCTTCAAAAAAATTCATTTAGAACCAAAAATCCCATTGTATGCACTTATTAAAAGACTTACCGAAACTTTTCAGTGCAGCCGAAAATAATAGCGTATGAACACAGAAATACGCGCTCTTTTCGCACCAAGCCGATGATCTTTACTAGTGTTCGTCAGAGAGCAGTTTTTCGGACGGCTGGGGGACCTCGTCGGAGAATGACTGCTCCCCGTGTTCCTCGACGGGGAGGACGAGGAGCAGTTCAACTCAATTTTTCAATAGAATTTCAGTTTCGTAAAGATTTTTCTTCTTTTTTTTTTCAGGGGTTTTTTTGAAAATTCCGTTTCAGCTTTTTAAATAGAATTTGACCTCCCGATGTGCACCTTTGGCAGTGAAATGAAATCGTTTGTCAGTGATAATACGCTCACGACTACAGTTTTAAATAACATGTTGCTACCATTCAAAAAGCTCACAGTACATTGCTTTTATTTTATTTACATCTCTATCTTATCAGTTTTATCCCATCTTATCATATCCAACATCGTATCACTTTCGCAGTAACTCACGCACCCAATAATCCAATACCTCAATAATAATTACCGAAAACATCATCAGTATTGAACGAAGTGAGAATTTTTGAACTGCTTGATAAGTAGACGGATTTAGTGATTTTTGTGATACTTTGGATAATGAATTCACACTTCTGATATCTAAATAACTCAAAATCAGTTGGCCAATGACTCAGTTGGTATGAGTTTTTTGGCCAATGACAGTTGGTATGATATCGAAATGACATAAATTTTCAAATAAATGACGAGTTGGAAACTTAAGAAACCATTGTTCTTAACAAGTTTTTCGATCTCTATAATTATATCCTTCAAAAATGTCATTTGCCATCGTTTTTTCCTCCTCAGCAATACCTGATTCGTTTTTTAAAATGATAGTTGAACAAAAATTGTCATATTGGGCATTCTAAATTCAGCTACTTCAAGAATTTAAACAACAGATCGCCCTAATCAAACGGAATTTCAGCCAAACACTTATACTCACATTTCAAAGCAAACAACAAGGCAATATTGGAAGTGTTGCGGCGATATTTCGCCATTTTCAGTTGATTGTTCGGGAATGTTTGCGTTCCCCGTCCTCCCCGTCGGGGAGCGGAACTGGACAGGGGGTCCCCGAGAAAAAGTCGAGGAGCGGATCGCCCAGGAGGAACGCTTCCCGCGTTCCTCGTTAGGGTTTCCGACGGGGACCCCGTTCCCCAACGAAAACTGATCTTTACTGTCGCACCAAAGCACTCAATCAGTTCTTACTGTTCACAAGAGATGATGCTAGCCAACATATACAAGAACTTAGGAAATCCTTGTGACTACTTCAGACTGGCTTTTGTTCGGATGTAGATCCGCTGAAAATATCCAGAAACCAGAATAAAGAAGTGTTGCCATGAGCAAACCGCTTTCCGAGGGAAACGTACCCCCCCCCCCGTTCCCCCTCTTCCTTATAAGAACCACTAGTCAGTAGTATAAAATGAGTTAGCTCCTTGCAATCAGTCAAGCATTTTCGAACACTAATGAACAAAACTAACGAAATATCGAAAAATAGTCAGCATTAAAATGCTGACCTCTTCGATCCCTCTGACATCCTCAGCTTCCCTCCCAGGATGATTCTCCCACCACCTGTGATCACTGCTTTTCTGATGAACTGAATCAAGGTCAAGAGTACATAACAGTACTCTTGACCTTGATTCAGTTCACTAGAAAAACAGACAACCTTCCAGACGGTTTTGATCGTTCTTATTGATCTGCTAAATGAAGATTTTGAGTGTGCTACTCAATTGAAGCATTTCAATAAATTATCAAATAATTCACACGACTTTTTTGATGCTTTTTTCGTTGCTATCAACAGTGATTTGTGTGAAGTGATGGTGTTCGTTTCGTGGCATTGGCAATGTTGAATCGCCTGTCAAAAACTTTTATTATAAACACAATTCACCTCATTGTATCCAAAAGTTGTTGAATATTAAAGGGGATCTGCAAAGTACACAATAAATTGAGAGAGGCCTAAAGCAGCGGTAGGCGTAATGAGGATTTTTTTTTCAAGGAAAATCCACAGCGCTGTTGCAGCCAATTTTGAAGGCAAAGTTGAAATTAGTGGATTAACGATAGCGATTTACGCACTATTTTTTCTGAGAAACTGCTTAACGTTGTTGACGGTTTCACTTTAACGTTACGGAGACTTTTTTTAAGGGTTAACATTGAATGACACTGAATTTTTTCATTAGCACGTGCAACAATGCACTTCAGTTTGTTATGAAATTCCATCAAGAACGCACATTGCCACAATCGAAGGTTGCCTGGAAGAACAAACACATTTCTGTCACACAATGAATTTTTGCAGTTGAACAAGTTTTCGGGAAGTGATTGTGAATGAATTCGTGCTGTGATAATTGAGGCTGCGCAATGGCATTGATATAATGACTATCCACTTTCAGGAATGTGTACGATAGATTAGGAATTGCCGATAGGTGATAGTAGAAGTGTGAATGAGTACTGGATAAAGGAAAGATGAGTTGTGGATATGGGAAGCAGGGCGTGATATGCAAGTGAAACAGCAACAGTGTGAAGATACGTGTTGATGCGGTTGCTGGTTGCACAAACGCTGCTTGCTCATCACCTTCAAATCATCATCCTCATCCAAATCCAAGTCCAAATTGACGTTGTGCTGTGCTTACTCCATCCGCTCAAGCCAATATTGTTACCTGTTTCGTGGTTCTAATCCGTCAATGTGATTGCTTTTTATTGCATTGAACTTGTTCCGTTTATTCGATCTACAATTTCAAGTTACAATATCCAATCCAATAAACAATCCAAATTCACTTAATGTGTGGCAATCGTTCATTTTGATCATTTCATTTCTCATTATTTGCATCTTCATGCGATTAATTTTCGTTTAATCGCTGCCAAAGTATCTGTTTAAAGCCCATTAGAATGCTAATTTCAAAGTCTGCAAGTGAATCATTGATTTTGCTGCGTCATTTTCAGTTTACCTTTTAGGGTGTTGTTTTTTCAACGAAATGTGTATATATAAAATGCATTTGCGTTATCTTTATGCACCGAATAGATTTGGTTCGAGTTCAGCACGCGATAACCAGCAAAGGTGTGCTGTCCTGTCAGAGTGTGATATCCGAAAAAGAGAGAACAAAGTAAGGCTTATAGTAGCTATTCGTCAGTAGCGCTATTCCAGCAAAAAACAGTTCTCGCTTCATTCGCAGTTCTTTGTTCATCAACAAAACACAAAAATATTACTTCATTGATGCAACATCGTTTCCTGTGAATTGCGACCATGAAATATAAAGAAATATCAAATATGCTGTTCTTACGACGAGATGCTTGCAAATAAATTGCTGTTCATGTAAGCGATTTTCTGGAAATCGATTGGATGCGATGAATAGTCTCAACAATGAACTGATAAAAAACTGACGATAAATTTGTTAATGATCGTAGTAATGTTTGTGTGTGCCAGATAATAGTACAACTCAAAATTATATGTTGTGTATTGGTAGTTGTGAACGAATGAAGAGTTAGTTGGTGTGGATGGTTGGAAGGAATGAGCAGAACGGATAATCGGTAAGCAATGATTTTACACTCATTAGAACATTATTGATCATTGAAACAAAATGAAATATCTTTCGGTAAAGGAAACTAAATCAAACTTATGGTTGCTTAAAGCACTAGCAATAGTCATTTGAGGTGTTTTCATTGCATATTCTCAAATAATCGTAAAACATTAGTTCTGAATTAGTTATTGCTGCAATGATGCTCATTTATTTATTCATTCATTTGCGAATCAATCTTGATTTCAGTGCATTAAAATGTCATCATGTATGCACGCACATTTATCTGTTTATCGGTATGAAATTCCACTGACGTTTGGCATTGATGCAGTGCAATTAAATATAGTATGCGTTTGTCTTATAGTCCGTGTGAGATTCATTACCAGATATTAGCTTCGTTTTCGCGAATTCGAATCGTAAAACTGCGAATTACCGATCCAGTTTTGTTGCTCTTTTATGCACTTGCACACGTTTCTGTGCTCAGCAATAAACGCTATTCAACATCCTTCTCAACATTTGTATTTGTTCATTTTGAGTTGAAATCTGAAGTGGGCAAAAAGGTTGCCACCATAATAAGATTTTCGCATATGAAGTTACTTCATTAGCACAGCAGCAAAATCTGCCTTCGGGCTATTGCTCACATAGCCGTACGCATTCATTCATCTGTCTGAATTTTGTGATGTTTCACTGCAAACAATGATTCAGCTTTCTGTGCGTTCAGAAGTTGAACTCGAACGTATTTAGCGAAAGTTGGTGAAATACAGCTTTGAGTGTTAAATTTAAGCAATAGTTATGCATTCGTTTATAACAGCTCAACGCCAACTCCGACTACACTCTATCTATCATCTGTCAATCATTTCAATTGTTCCGTAAACATACAAATATTCATCTCATTTGATGCTCCTATTGAACTATTCATTTAATTAGCTCGTTTCAGTTATTTATTCATACTATTCGGGGAAACCGTTCCAAAGGAATGCGCATTCTGACGATATCATTTCAACGCATCAATGAACAGCTTATTGATCAGAAATAATAGTTAGTGCAAATGACTATTCATCTTTCATAGAACAACTAACAGTGGATTTCTTTTCATTATTAACTCTCAAGAAAGAAAATTACTTATATTGGAATGAGAAACTCTTTACGATGAAATTTGCTGGTGTTGAAATTGTATTCATAAGCTGATGAAATACCAGTATTCCTTCGACAATTATTCAAGTAAGTTCAAAAAATCGTTCCGTTATGCAGTGAGAAGAAAATCGATAGAGATTTCCTGTTGTGGTTCTTTTTGTGAATGTGCTATTCGTTTGTTAAATTCGTTGATGATCGCAATAAAAGATTTCTGAGAGTCGACTAAAGACGCAGCTATGTCCTTATGATCCAGTTACTACAATTTGCCGTTTCATTTAACTTTTCTCCGATTAAAGAATATTGAATTTGGACGACTTCTTCTTTGGTGATTTTTTCCATTTCCAGCTTACTTTGAGCCAATCCTCCTCGCTGTTGTAAAAGAGCAATGAAATTGTTTTGATAGTGTTCAATCTGAGGATATGCACAATATTATGTATAAATATTTCTTTCGCGCTATAAATTTATCTGCATTTTTACAGCTAGTGATACACGATTTTCTGGCATCATTCAACTGCTCATTTCCATTCAATTTTGATAAATTTTCACTAACCTTATCGACCGCTCAATGCGATCTGGTTTCCGTCTGTTCTTCTGAGGGTTCTTTTTAATTCAACGATACACGCGTCACATCAGTTCTTTCTGCTGTTCAGAACTTCCCCAAAATGTCAATAAAACCTTCGAAAACTTCTAATTCCACTGTTCCTGAGCCTACAATGAAGTTAGGATTTTTGCAAGTGTCCATAATTATACAGTTCTAAGCGTGCTTATATCAGCTTAAGTAGATGCATCCATTAAGTAGATGAAACAAGTAAACAAATGAGCTGAACAGATGAAATTTGGTTTCTTTTCATAAGAAATAATTTTCAAAAACATTGTTCTAAAATATTTCATCTTGAAGCTGTCATTGCAGACTTATCAGAGCAAGTTCTTTTTCAAAAACGTAAGATTAAAAGAGTGACTAATGAGAAGAAGCAGGCATTTAATCTAAAATTTCAGCGTTATTGCCTCAAGAAATTATTATACTCCTTTTATCGAAATGAAATTTTGTGTCTTATTTCATCATTCCACTTTCAGTTAAATGACTCTCTAAAGTGCAGCCAAGGTGATCTGAATAATTCTAATTGATCCAGATATCTACTTATCTCACTTATATAAGAGGCAGTTCTGTAGCATCATCTTCATCGTTATTCCCATTCAATTTCCGAATGGATCGCTAGTTTCCAGCAACATTCGACCTCCATCAGTTTATGATATTAGTGAGCAATTCAATTCATTTTGCTAAAATATTATTTGCACGCGATCAGTGTTCTCTTATACATCGTTTTTTGCCGTTTTTATTGCTGCTTCACGTATAGCTTGTATTACGGTTGCATTTTATGAATCACTGATACGAATGGACATATCTACATTACGACCAGACAAAAGTCTCAAAGTGTGTAGGAAGGCAATTTCCCATTAATCATTATTCGCAGTTTCAGTTGTTATTTCACTCAGATGTTGTTTTCATCACATTCGAACACCTATGCATGCGAAGTTCATGTCAATTAGTTGAGCTGCTTTTGCTTTCTCCTTACGGGCAATGTTCTGGATTCAATATTAATGTTCTTTCGTTTTGCTTTCCTTGTATTAGTGCATTGAAATTAAGTCGTACTCATCCGTCAAAGTTTTTTTCTTAACCGATTTTAATTGTTTTGCCATAAATTTCCATCTGTTGGGAGCAGGTGAGTTTTTGATAGTTGTGAATTAATCATGTTTTTTTTTTCGATCAAAAATCGCTTTGTTGTTAATTGGACGAGTCGAATCATTTGTCCGTTGAATTTTACTGTTTGTTCGCTTTGTGTTAAATGATTTCTGATGAATTGATTCTGATGTGATGATCATTTTCAATCCGTGATGGTTCAGGTATTCCGCTCTGAATAACAATTTCGTGAGTATCATAAAACGGGAACGTGGACGTGAAGAGGTGAGGTGAGCATGAATGGAGCGTGACCGTCGAATGAGCAATGACGGCACGTCTCAGTCTTCTCATGATCTACTTTGCGATTCCTGGTGCCATCGCACTACCTCCACGGCTTTGTCCAGCATCGTGCTATTGCGAGACTGTTGATAAGGTCCACTTTTAACTGATACTATGGAAACAATCTGTTCAACAATACGAAACTTTCTGTGAAGATGACATTATCACTGCGAACTTTTTTGCTGTATGGCAAAAGTTCTTTAAAAGTTGACTGGTTCGTGTGCAACAATACGTATGAATAATGAATCAGATTGATATTTGCGATATATTCAAAGAGTTATCCGCCCTCAGAATGTTCTTTCACAAAAGACGTTTCACCAGAAGTGAAGCAATGAATTGATAAGTCAGTCGCGTTACGTCTGTTAACGTGATTTTTTCAATAGCAGCTGGAAGTGACAGCAGTAGTAGTCATCGCACAGCTGTATCATAAGACGCAACATATCAAATATCGTTGCTCTCATCCGACTGATGTATATCTTTCGCATTGATACACTGCTGAAATCTCAGAGTAATTCGTCAAATCGTCCAATTAAATCATTTATCACAATTAAGCCGTCTCAACCCTCTTCAAAGAACTCATTCGCTCGTTACTCAACATCGCATTATACTTGAACAATACTTGAGCATTCATATTGACGTAGATTCCATTACTCATTTATCGAATGTTTTGATTCGAAATGCAAGAAAGTTTCCCCTGAAAAAAAAAAGCCATCAAATGTTGATAATTGATGCAAAGAGTACCCAAATATAGAACGCCCGTAACCATAAGTGATTCATTGTGCGAGTATATGAAAGCTTTTCAGCACGCAATGAACGTTCACAGCTTGCTCACTAACTCATGATGACAACTTTCATTTGGCTAAAAAGAGCAAAATTTAGCGAATGAGAGTCACTTTACTTCAAAAATGGCATAAATTTTTTAAAGTGTGAAATCGGATGAAAATTATGAAGAGTGATCAAATGTTTATCGATAATACATGTTAACACCATTTGTAATGAATAATGAATTACAGATAATTTGTGAACACGCAGATTTCGATAGTGTTCCTACGAATTGGCCAGTAACCGTCCGTATTTTGATCTTCAAAGATTGCTCTATCACTCACATTCAGAAGCATGCTTTCAGAAGGTTTCTCTTCTCGTTGCATTTCGAAAGTTAACGTCATTCTATAAAAACCTCTGTAACAACTGCTAGGCTGATATCAGTTGAACGAACAGTGATCTGAATTGCTAGATAGTCGTTCACATTCTCAAGCAATTCGTTCTCTGTGAGTGAAAGTCATAGATATCAGTATGTCAATTATCGGCGCCAAACTATCCAGAAAATACTTTTTCCAAATGATTTTCAGATATGCGAACTTGGAAGAGTTGATAATTGAAAACTGTGATCGTTTAAATTCTCTGCAAAAATTCGCCTTCAAGGGTCTCAATCATCTCAGGTGAACATCGCACACTCAACAGCACATTCATCAGTCTATACAAAACTCAATAAATCACTATAATAGATTTTTAACACGTCATCCATAATTTTACTTTTTTCCATTCAGTCGCAATTTGTTTTAAAGGCACTCACATCATCATCATCGTCATCATTCTCTACCTGAGCACTTTTTTCAAGACAGGTGCTCGTTTGAAAGAATGCATTCATGAGGCTGCAAATTTGCTCACTTTAGCATAATTTCATCTACAGCTCTCTATCCAGAAACATCAGTATAACTGTATACTGAAGCATCGCTTCGATTCTGCTCGTGTACAAGCATTTCCCTTCTACGCTAGCAAACACTTCCTCTCTAGAATGGCAAAGCAATGTGATAGTTTGTTTTGAAGGTTACTCCGATTATCGAACAATTCAAATCTGAAGGATATTGCTAAGAGCGCTTTCTCGTTGATTTCAAACACTCATGGACTACGAATCCAGTTAGATGATAACGCATTCACAGTGATTCGACCTGGCTTCTTCAGGTCTCGCGTTTTAGTTTATTCATGTGTTCACTTATGATTATTAAATCAGTAAATTGAGGCATTTCGTAATTTCTGTTCAAATTCTGGAGGTGTGGAAAATTTCAAAGTTACTGACTTTATTCAAGGTGCTGGAATGAAATCGCCGAACACTCACTTTCGGAACTTAGCTGTCAGCTGAATTCATTCAAATATTAAACCTGAAATAAAGCTTAGCAAACGATGTTTGCTTGTTGATGACTTCATTGAGCACGCATTCGACTGCTTATCCACAAATATCAATAAGCGATCTCGTCTAATTAAATGCATATTGTTTCTTGGAATCGCACACTTTCGAATATCACCATGAAAAACTTAACGATCCTTCAGAAGCATGAAGCTTTAAATAATCAGCGAATCCTTTCTTTACAATTCCAATGCACTCTTCGCAACATCAATTGTAAATTCACAGAGTTCTTCAAACAATCTTCTCTTAACAAACCAAAAACCAATTAGTTATGTTCATCAGTGAGTAAATGCAGTCCAATTCAGACAGTCGAATCATCTTCGAGAACTATCAATTAAAGGCAATAACTTGCATATCCAAGCGAATGCGTTTGCGGGTCTAACTCGTATCGATTTTTTCAATTTGATAGGTGTTTCGTCTATTCAACCATTGGCATTCGAAAATGTTTCTCGTATTCACAGGTTAGGGATCATTTAATTTATTTGCGATCGAAAGTACGAACTGTGATTAATTTATCACGCCAACAATTTTGAGGTTTCACTGTTTATCTGAATCGCTTGATCAAGTGTATTTCAGGTTCGAAATAAGCGGCTCAAATCTGTCTCTGACTAAAGGCTTTTTATCATCGATGTCACATGTCAGAGAGGTGATAACCGTTTCTCTCAATTTTACACAACCAAATCTTCACGATATTGAAATTCGAAATTTTTTCTTTCAACTTTGTGTTTGAATCTGTTTCAATTTCCAAAACTGTTCTTTACTTCTAAACACTAACTTCTCATGACATTCACTGTCAACTGGAACCCAGTTCGTTGATCCTTTCAAAAGTCTGCCTTAGGAAACGAAGGCAAATTCACAACGATCTCGTTCATTTTTTATATCTCATTAGATTGCACTGAGGGCTATTGAAAGCAGATTACATTGCATTTTGTAATGATCGGAAACAATTGAGAACTTTCTTAATGCAATAAATGGCTGGCTGGTTTATCATAATTTCCACTCAGGAAAGCTGATCTGACCGAATAAGAAGCATGTCTCTCGGTCATTTAAATGAGAATGAATGTGAGCAATAGTGGTGTAAACTGCAAAATGATCTTTTTTTGGTAGAATACTAGGAATATGCAGCTGTTCTCATCAAGATTATTTTCTTTAAAATCGCATTTTGATTGATAAGCAATTTTTGATAATTGACACTATCAATATTTTCATGTATTTTCAATAGTTCGTAATTCGTCTTTCGTATCAACATTTTAAATGCTCGCCTTTCAATAAATACGTGCATTTGATCATCGTGATGAGCAACGTTGCAGTGAGCACTCACTTAAACTTTTGAAGTTTATAAGGTCAAAATTGCCTTTCTTGAAAGGAACAAGTGCAGTTTTAGAACCCATTCTTGAGCTGATTCCCATGTGTAAAACACTCACACATTCGCTTTATAGACGTTAATCTTTAAAAATCGTTGGTTTTAGATTCATATAAGTTCAAATCAGATCGAGTTCATCGAAACAGCTGCCTTCGATGGTATCTTCACGATTGGACGTCTTCAACTCAGTGCAAATTCCATACAAAATATATCTGCGCACGCATTTTCGTCGATTGTAAATATTGGTGAATTGATTATCGAAGATAATTTTATCGCACACATCAACGCAGAATCATTGTTAAGTTCAGCTTGGAGAACCAAATTCCGTGATAATACTCTTCGCTGTGGCTGCGAAATCGCTTGGATAAAACATTCAAGGGTTCGATTAGTTCACTTCTAACTTGTATAATTTAACCAATGCTGGTTCACCGACAACATTTTCGAAGATTTCTTACAGCAAATTTTCATCGTTCCGTTATCAGTTATTGTATAAACGATCACTCTAGTTAACAGGAAGTGATAATTAGGTTTCGGTATTGAACATACAATATTGAGAGGCTTTTGAAAGATCTTGAGCTTCGAAAGTGAAATGAAAGATGTTTCAGGATGTGATTTTATTGAAGCGTAATTTCTGTGGTCCAGAGGAGAACTATATTTCCTTGATGAACTATGAAGCTAGATGTGCGCCGATCCATCAGAATGCATTATCGCGTTTTAACGCATTCTCTAATTCATCTTTGTTGTACCTTTTGTTATTATTCTTTTACATGATTGTATTATTGTGAATGAATCTCTCGGAATATATGTTTGTATGATATAACGTTGATCATTTCAAATGACTCTCTGCGATACCATCTTTGATTCATCGAAAATGACGGGTTAATAAGATTGAATTCATTCTCAATACCACTTCGAATGACGATCACGCTCTGCGTTCGCTTCTGCTTATAGTTAGAAAATTTCCTCATGAATTTTGTTTTCATTTATGATGTTCTCCCGCTCGGAAAATTAATTCGCGTTGATTGGAATAAAGCGCGTCGCTTGACGGCTTCATAAAATCAATCTATTCAGTTCCCATACTAGACAGGATTTCAATGAAACATCTGTGAATACTTGTCTTTCAAACACTCTAAAGCCGAAAAAAATTTCTGTGGTTGTTAGTGTTCCATTTCGTTGCACATCACCATTACATGATTTCACCATTTCGTTGCATTCAACGGGACTGCAGACAGCAGCGGTGTGTTTGCAGTTTCACACTACGTTCAATTCAGCACCAGTTTCATCACTCCAGAGAATGTGATTTTCAGACACATCGAACGTCATTTCCGTTGTTCCTTGGTCTCTTTCATTCTCATGTTCTTGGAATGTAATTAGTCTGATTGAGCCATTCTTCATTTTGTTAGTGATCTCACTGTGAGCGGTAACTAGTCTTCATTGCAATCATCAACTATCCAGTGAGAGATGTGTAACAATTCGGAAAAGTCCAGAGAAAAAATTCTTATGCTTGACAATCGGTAGAATGACCATCGATAAATCTAATGCAATAAACCGGAAATTCGCTCAGAATAAATAAAGAAATAAATAATTCCCACATACGCAGAAACGCAAATGTACCCCAACATGTTCCTATTCTTGATATTGCAGGGAATCATTTACGCTGTGATTTGGTTGTGTTTTTGTTATATCCTCTGTTCGTTATCATATAAGACCTATGTGTGACTCTAATAAAACATTTACGACGTGCATGCTACTATCATCGCCCTTCTCATCAATATTGCTCACGAGTAGCTGTTTTTATTTCATATGATATGCCCGTTTTTGACTCTGATCAAAGACGCTGTTTCAACTTATTTTAGGATAACCACTAATCGCACGTGAATAGTGGCCAAACTAATTTTGCTGATATCTGTGGGAAGAGGATATCAGCTTGAATAAGTTGCAGTGTTGTGCTGTGTGGTTGCAAAGAATCTTTGTGATCTCAATGATGTCACGAATAATTTAGAAGTGAATAATGCATGAGACCAACAGATCGTATGACACAAACCAACATTCCAAATGTCTCCCGAATACTAGTCTCCGAATTGAATTTGAGACCAATATCCGTTGTTTTACACATCCAGCTCACAAAAAAGAGAAATTCTTCATTGTCTGAAACTACTCGCTTTGCAGTGCACAGCACTGGTGCATTACCAGGTAGTCATAATATGTGAGTGTTAAGATTTCCACTTTTCAGAACTGTTGAAGCCATCTTGATCTGAGGCGTCCGTTAGGTGCAGTTAATTTTATTGACTTTACTTGGTTACACATCAGTTGAGCATTACAAAATTAATTTATTGGCTCGCCATTACTTAACGAATTTCGTAATAAGTGCACGACCATCCCGGTGATAGCGGGACGATGCTTCATCATCGGGCATTCTGAATATTGAACTTCGAAATCCACACATATAAAATGCCAGTTCCCTGTAATTCCAATGCTATTGACATTACAATCTAACACATCAAAATGCCATAAGCACAACATGTTCATTCTTACGAATGTTTTATAATTGGAATTACTCTGACGGCCCCGTAGGAGTTGATTGTTTATGATTATAAGCTCGTTGGTTGAATACTTGAGATGATTGCACAACAGTTAATGGCATTTCCCCTCATTTGAATGAATTCAGAAGCATGCGAATAATTGCGATAACACAACCTACCGATACTTCTTACTGCAAATTGTATAAATAATGAACGACAATGAAGCGTTGAAAATTGTCAAGAAATTCGTAACAGCGATCAATGTAAAATACTGCATTCCCAAAATTGAAGATACGGAGGCGAGAAATTGTACGGCAGTCTGAAAGTCAACAACATTCAATCGTATACTTGCAGTGTGCACCACTGAATGCTTAGCAAAACGATAGGCCCCATTTGACTCTGTTCACAGATAAGTTAGATTTTTGCATAACCATGATCAAACGCATACGAACGCATGCAGTTTAATCATGAAGTTCGGTCGCTATGCAAAGCTTGTAATTTGTTATGTATGATGCCTGAATGAGATCACATCGAAAAAATGCGTGCAATTACATTCAAGAAGTGCAATTCACTTATCACATGCTTGTTACAGAGCGATTAATCCCATCCAGTCATGCCCAGTTTTTGCTTCGTTTTCAAGCCAGTTTCATTCCATTACACTTCGAGTAATTTATATGAGAACAAATCATCAGATAACAAAATTTTAAGCACTTGATTAATGACTCAATTGATGACCTTTACAGTCCGGTTAATCGCTCAACGGAACTGAGTGACATTAGCAATGGCTGATTTAGACATTACGCTCGACTGATCAGCAGTGTTTCATTCATACGCTGATTATTTATGAATTCATTTATGACTTTAGAAAGACCTTTGTTTCATTAATCCGAGTGCAATAAATTGAAATTGAGAATTGCTGAAAATACCGTACTCACCGATGGAAATTCGAACACCAAATGACATGCGGTAGTGGCAGTGGCAAGATGCAAGACGCATTCGGTACGGCTTGTCCTTTTGGCCGCAACCACAGATGTGGTTCGACGTTGAAATGCATTCCACGCCATCACAAAACAGCATATCACCAAAATTAGTAACGGTATTATATTAACGAGAGCTGCTTGAACGTAATAGAATATTCGATCGGTTGATGCTAAAAGTCATCAAAAACACCTCAAACCATATACATAGAAACGAAGCTAAAACCGCAATGCTTTTCGCAAGCGGCAGAGAACACCTTCGCGCATTTTACACTTTATGTCACAGTACGCTCACCTTAACCATACGAATAAGCCAATTACAGAAGGTACAACCACCGTCTCTTGTCGAATTTTCGTGACGTGACGAACTATCAGAAAATGAACGATGCTTGAGATAACGCTTTAATTGAAGTGGATAAAGTAAGAAACTGACGTTTGCTAAGACTGAGATAATGATGTACAACGATTGTGTTGTCGGCATCGCAAATAATTTGCTTGACGTGACGATGAGTGAGAAGAATTAAATTCAGTAGTGTAGAAAAAAGGAAAACACTCGCAATGATCCATCGAGCCATCTTCATTGATAAAGAGTTCTTGGCTCTTAATGGCCACACGATTAGTGCCAGTAATTGACAAGTGACACAAACCGTTAGCCTGAAATTCAATTCATATTGTTTAGCATTGTGATGTTCTAAAAACTAATTTGCCTCCTTCACATTTATAGTTCGATTAGTTTAGTGATCTCAATACTATTGATGCTTTCTTGGCTGTCATTATATCGATCGTCACCAGTTCAGTTCCAGCAAGCACCTGAACTGTAACCATCACTAACTTCAGAATAAGAGCCCAGTAAACAAACAGATCTTGCAAAATCGCATTGTTGTTGCGTATGAACTCATAACTAACTCAAAATTTTGCAGTGGCTATAAAGATTACACTCTCATGAGACTATTCTGTTTCATTATAATAATATGACATATTGATGATAGATGATAACTTCAGTTGAACGATGTACGTCTTGAACGGAAGAGAATTGCTGGCATTTTGTGGCAAACATTCGTGGCACAAGAAAAAGAACTGAGCACATCCGCACTCCGTCTATATAAATAAATCTCTTGTCTCTCAAAATTACCTTATTTTAGCTTCAGAATGACGTGACATATTTAAGGGCTACAGAATCCCGACGATTTGTGATGATCATTCGGGGAACAGTTTATTCGATAAATCGTCAAAGTAACAACACTTTAAAATCTGGGAATTAATTTTTTTCTGACAAGATCTTGAGGTTTCAGTGAATAACTCCAACGGATCAGTGTTCAGTTGCTTATACTTGAGATGGAAGGAAACCAAATATATTCCTTAACAAATTTTCTTTTGAAATTTGCAAATGCTTCAAAATGATTAAAATTGTCACGATCATCAACATTATAACAAAAAAAAACGGAATTAAGGTTGATAGACTAACAAAGGATCCAAAAAATACAATTAGGTGACAGTTAAAATAAGTTCTGAAAAATGTTAGAGCATCGATTCTTAAATCACTCGTTCACGTTCTCTGTTTTGTACAGAAAAAATGTAGAGAAACTTTTTGCGTTTGACAGTGAGAACGTTTGAATTGATCTGAACAATTTTTCCACATTCTTTCCTCCGTTGCTTCATACAAATTCAATTCAGAGAAAACGGAATTTTTCAATACCATGGAGAAAGTCATTCAAGTGACTTTATTTTTTTAATTGATAAGTATTCATCCAGATTCACGCTGAACTTCGCACCCTTCTTTAGAGAATCCTTTGCATCTTGTATTCATTTTGCTGTCTACAATAATCCGTTAACGAGCCCTTGAGATACGTGGATAACGGGGTGGCGGAGTTTTGTTGCATCGAAAAACAGTATGAAGAACATCACTTGCTCTATGAGCTTTCAAACTCAAACTATCAACGGAGCAAACCTTGGCGATCGTTTTATTCAGCGGATTCGTAGTGGATGCGAGATTAGATCAGAGAAATTTGGTGATCGGTGGGTTTGTTCTGTGCTTTGGAGCGTTTGTTTCGTTGCAGAATATTATGTGCTTCAATTTCAAATACTTTCATGTCCTTTCATGGGTGATCTTTTATTTTCTTAACATCACATTTCACAGTCTCACCGTCTTGTTTGAAAAGAAAGTATTCCCAGCAGCGAGAATGATTGTCACTTTTGTCGTATTTTTTATCATATTCGGAGGAAATCACACTGCTTAAAGACATATTTTAAGCGCAAATGCGAAACTGATGGACCGTGGAAGACAAAGCAACGGTTATGGACAAATACGAAGCGAGAGTGACATATTGAGAAATATCTAAAATATTATGCGCGACAAAACATATTTAAAAATGCGTTATGAAATTCTTGCTCAATGTTATATGAAAAACGTCATCATCCAATGAATCAAAGCGCTGGCTGCTAAGCAACAAGTATTACTGCATACGAATGAACTGGCAATGATTAACGCATGATTCGAGAGTATCATATACCCAAAATGTTAAAAGATGCCTTGTTTTATCAAATAAAGAAATGCCGCAATTTTTGAGAACCTGAATTACGGGGTCGTATCGAGATTGAAAGTGGAGTCTTGTGCAAACCCTGAATACGTTGCATGAGCATTCTTTCAAGCATTTTTGAAACTCCTTTGAAATGACTCAAATAAACGTGTCTGCACTTGCGTCCATTAATTAAATAAGTGCGAGTAACAGAACTTGAGTCGTAATAATGTAATCAGCTTTTTTTAGGCTTCAACCAGTTATCCAGTTTCAGTATCAGAAGTCTTTTTCCCTAAAGTGAATGATTGCGGGAAACTACTTCATCGAAATGTTTCAATGGATCAGTCACTGATGACCAGGTACTGATTTTTTATAAATCACTGACAATCACTGTAGAGCTTATCAAAAAACTGAGCAGTTCACCACTTCCTTATGTCACGGCTAACGCAAAAAGCCGGCATAATCAGATGATTTGGTGCTGAATGGAACGAACACGCAAATGAAATTGATAAAAATCTTGCACCGGATCGATACTGGGTCACAATGCCCCTCGAGGATCCGATGAGCTCGCAGAGCTGCGTTCATTCCCGTATCGATGGTTATTTAGAAATTTAAAGAATAGACATAAAACTGAAGACGGCTCATTTTAAGGCCATTTATCAATAAGACGAACAAATGACTATTAATCAAAAAATCCAAGGTTAAAGCGGAAACATATTGAATGTCACGCTGCTCAACTATTGTATCAGGTGAAAAAATCCGAAGCCCACAAATCCTCATGATAATCCACCTCTTCCATGGTGTTTTTCCAGGAACACTATGGATTCGAACTGTAAGCTATTTTCGTTCATATTCGAACATGCATATTTGTGTCACAACTCTCGAGATTTTTCGAAAATATTGCACGATTTCAACTCAACCGTTATCTGAACAGCAATGAAGCGTGTGCAGTTCGATCTGCAGTCTCGTTTTACCAGTAAATTAGAACCGACAATACGTCCCCTATTCGATAACATCACCAATAGTGTATGTTAATAGAGTTTTTGCTGTTTGAGTATAATAACAATGGTATGAATCGACGATCATGCGATCATTCTATCCATCCACAGCAATTCATTTCTTCCTCCCAATTCCCATTATTTGCACCACATAAAACGATGACTACTCGCAATCCAATCAATCATCAAAGATTTTTATTGAGTGAATATTTGAATGGATGAATGCTGTAAGCACTCAGAACGGTACCACATCTACAGCAAAATAAAGTTCTCGACGATGCTATCACGAAGGTCCAGCAACGTTGCGAGTGGAACAACAGTACAGCGTGATGGCATCAATTTGCCTCTTGTGAACGTTTGAATCAACTGAAGTTCAGGTTCTCCAAAAATGATTTTGATGGTAAGATACGAGTACACTCAGCAAGGTATGTGCATACCAATGACATAAGGTTGGGTCCGGGCCCTTGAAGATATGGATCCCTACGATAATTCAGCTGTTCCATGTTCGAGGGCGCCTGTGATCTCAAAAGCATTTGGGGACTCCAAATCTAGAAGGCCAACGAACCCTGCTCTCGGGGTCATTGATACAAACTTACTGTGGAATATACGTGACCCAGAAACCTTTCCTGGTTGTATACCTGAAAGACATCACAGTAATCTGAAATAATTCGACTAACCAAACAGAGACCGTGTTGAGAACGTTCGAAGCGAACATAACGAATTTCAGTGTTGACCAATAGAAAATCTCCGTGTGATCGGTCATATGAACTATGTAAGGCATAGATGCTTGACGAGAGCTGTTCTCTAATGAGTAGAGAAAAGTTGGAACCAACGATATTGAGAACAGAAGATTGGCAACAGCCCGGTATAAAAGTAAACGCACGGTTGAACTGAAATTTCGTTCGGGTTTGATTTCACACTTCAATTCAAACATTTTACGAACTCACAGAAATTTTTCCAGTTAGATATCATACATTAAATAAACCGAGAAGCTTTGACGTAATGAAACAATCAATGTTTTAAGGATGAAAAATGAAGTGAAAAAATTAGTATTGATACGAAACGAATAAAAAATGAAGGGTATTCGTCAGCTATGCTTGAGGAAAGAACACTTCAATTACGGATTTTTTCTATTGAGGTTTTCCATTCGGAAACGCTTATTGCGTTTTTTGCATGATGTGAAATGATCTTTCGAAAGACTAATTTCGAACCATCAGATGCACTCTCAATAATGCTGTTTAATTGCACCAAAAGAAACGATGAGCACATGAGATTAACAAATTATTTGCGTGAGTCATTTTTTCGTTCACTCCCCAGATAATTTAAAGGTAAAACTTCTGAGCTATTCATTAATTGAATCGCACTGTAAAAAACGACTGCTACTCAACTCTTAAATGCGGTGTTATCTTCTTGCATTTCTAACATCAAAACATTGAATTTTGAGTGCCTTTGACGTAATGAAACAAACAGTTTCTTTCTGGAGCGCTTTTTATCGATAGTTCATTTAAACGCGAACCGAAGATTGATATGATTTATAAAGACACTTGGAGAGTCTGTTCAAGGCAGTTTACAGCCTTTAAATTACGTGATAATTGATTCAGATTGACTAAAAATGTCGCAAGTAATTTCCAAAAACTAGCAGCAAGCAGTTTGACATATTTTTGGATGCCTTTGGAAATGTGTCGATCAGTATAGATTATGCTTGTGGATTGCTGGTCGATAAGTCTTGAGGAACAAAGGACTGCTGTTCACTTGATGCATGCTTCTGTGATTTTATCTTGGGTGCTGAGAATTTGATCAAATTTTTGTGACGCTTGTTTCTTAACGTGTAATTCGTTCAATTACATTCTTCCTTCGAATGCAATTGAACGAATTACTGCAGTATTATGCAGTCTGAAGTGTCCTTACTGGTGTCTACTTGCGGCTTTCTGATGCACAAGAGGGATTTCACGTGATGAACTAATCTGAAAGATGAGACAGATACACATGAATTATTTCCTTAAGGTTTATGAAACACCAGCCAAACATCGGAATAACATGTCACAGCTTGGTGGCTCAAAATCAAGGTGAACAATGAATTATTTGAACCATTTTCGTTTTTCCGATGGAAAAAGCTTTTACTCATCCTTGTTAAGGGTTTTGTTTGTTTATTTATATGACGATGCGTTATTATCTGATTTCTCACATCAAACGAGTTACTTTCAAATGACATGTTTTGAAAGGACTGCAATTCAGAGTGAATGAAATCGAAACGAAAACAAATACATTAATTTTGATGAGCAGAGTTACATGAATAGCACTGCGCTTCAGTCAACAAATTCTGCGCTTGCGCATCTCATGACTGGTATGTATCCAAAATGAACATCACAAATGTGTTTCTTGTTTGTGTTTTAATGCCGATTGCATTGACGACTTCATGCTACTTAGCACATACAAGGCAAAACTCCAGCAAACGAAAACGTAACACCTCATTTTGAATCACTCTTATGCTTGTCTTTGATATAATGATACGTTTAAAAAGATGCTTTGTAAAAATATTCTCAAACCTTGAATTAAGGAACGGATGATGATAAAGTACTATATTCATTCCATTTCCAAACAGTGAAAATGCCAGAAGAACGGGGAAGAAGTAAATGAAGAGAAATTTCTCTTCAGGACCCTGAAATCAAAGAGGTGTTATTTATGGAGAATTCGATTACTTTTTATGTGAGAAAAAATTTTTCGGTTGATCTGAGTCAGAGGGAGAGCATTTCGGGAGACATGTTTTTGGATGCGTTCGGAAATGTGTCGATCAGTATAGATTATGCTTGTGGATTGCTGGTCGATAAGTCTCGAGCAACGAAGGATTACTGTTCACTCGTTCGATAGGATAAAAATTATCGATCAACTGACATTTTTGTATCGATTTCCCATAACTCACTCATTTAATCCATATTCCAACTTTTAAAGTGTTATTCAGGAGACCAACATGAAACTTTTGAGCGCAGTAGCAATGCTCACGCAACAGTCCAGACAAAGCATTTCATTATTCACATCAGCACAGTAATGAAATCCTCTTGAACGAATGAACGCAATGCGTCATCGACAGGCAACATCTATGCTTATTTCTCTCTGGAGCGCTTTTTATCAATATTTCATTTAAACGCGAATCGAAGATTGATATGATTTATAAAGACACTCGGAGAGTCTGTTCAAGGCAGTTTACAGCCTTTAAATTACGTGATAATTGATTCAGATTGACTAAAAATGTCGCAAGTAATTTCCAAAAACCAAGCAGCAGCAAGCAGTTTGAAGTTTGACAATAGAATTAATTCCGCTTGTAAATGGATCGTTGATGGGAGAAAAATGGGAAATTTTTCGAATCTTGTACGAAGAAAATTATGTTACAAATCTGAATGGTCTGACCTCTTACTCAGCAAAAATCAACTGATATTTCACGAAGATCAACGTGATTGGCTTACGAATCATTGCACTTCACAGAAATGACGCAAGTACAAATTTTTTCATCGACAGTCTCAAAGGACAGCTCTTTTCGTTTTGCTTCGAATTTCAACTAGCTTTTCGGTAACATCTAATCTGAATGGCTTTGCAAGGAATAACATTTCAAAAGTAGCACAGCAGTATAAGAGAAGTACCGTATTTAATTGCGGACATGGTCATTTATGAATATACTTCATCCTTTACCTATTATATTTTCAATGTTCGATTTTAGTCCATCAAAAATCGACTAAAACATCAATATTTAGTTACATTTGTTTAGCGGTATCTCAGAATATCACCGCTTTGACATTTGCTCTATTAACAAGGGTACTTTACATCGATTCTTTGGCAAACATATTTCCATGTGAATTTTTAATTTATTCTCTACACAACCTATTTTGCATGTTCCACTTGCGTCATTGAAGAAGGCGTCGAATGTAAGCAAGTACCTTAACTTCATATTTCTTGTGAATCGCTGAATTCATCCGAGTTATGTGGCACAAAGTTGTGTGCACACGTACACTACTCGTTTGACAGAGTTGTGCATTTGATATTCTGTGAAATGAATAAGTTGCGCATTAATGATCTGCAATCTAGAAATGCACCAAAAATTTCAACAAAAAACTACTTCAACGAAATTCAAAATTGAAAGAATCACGAAACTGCGTAAGCGAATACACGGAACCAGACGAATACCTGAATAATAAATAATTTTCGAACTTTTAGACTATGAAAAATGATTTTTTCAAATTAACTCATGAGTGAAGTAAAGAAAAAAAAACTCCATTAGTAGCATTGCTAATCACTATATAAAGCGAAATACTGAACAAGATCAATCGATTTCTTCAGAAACAAAATCTTAAAAATTCACCGCTATTGACTAGAGCCATAATAAATGCGGATTTTGATATTCACTTTTGAATATGTATGTGCTTAGTGCATTAAATTCGGCTTTCAAGTAGATAATTAGAAGCGCTTTGGATATATTGTAAACGGAAGAGGGACGCCATTTGTATCAAGCGATACTGAGAATATTGCACTTTTTCAATTCTTGAAATGTGTTATTTGCTTAATATTAATCAGAACTTGGCTCTGGTATTTTGATGCGCTCTAGTATGACAGGTGATCTCCTCATCAATCTGTGTGATTTCAAAGATACTGTAAGTTTCATGCAACACTTCATAAAAGAGCACTCGCTAAAGTAAATTACTCAAACAGTGCCCTTTTCAATGATACATACAGCAATTTCGCCCTTTAATAAAGGTCTCCAAACGGAAACCTTTCCGTGTTGTTTGATCACCAATGATAGGCCATTATGAAACTGAGCCGCTTCCGTTAGCAATTCAACGGTATCACGACTTTTCAGAGATCATTCCTACCCTCTCAGTGAAATTGCTGCGCTTCTGAATGTGATAGAAGTCGATGAAATGAGTGAATGGAAAATGGAATATGCATCGCACATTACTGCGCACAACAGCACTTACAGACTACATTGAAACTTGGACGATGACTTTGATGAAGAATTAATTTAGAGTAGTGAGGTTCGAGGATTGATGACGGCGTTTGATTTGCATTCGTATAATTACGTCAGTTTACGCATTATGAGTCAGTTTAACATTTTTCTGGTGCTACTCATTAACGTTCACTGAAATCAACTGGTTGCACAGGATATTAACTGCTTCAAGACACCAGTAAATATCGATCATTATAGGTGATCCAATACCAGCCAACTAATAATGATTCGTGTTTGCCTTGAGTGTGGAATTTCTTATCTGTTTTCAAAGTATAATTTGAATTGGTAATTCAGAGTGGTAGAAGAATTCATGATCACCACTAATTTCTGCCATTCTTGTGTTGAAGATTTAAATGAGCGACTGCTGCAACATAACGTCGTGGAGTTTAACAAAATATGTTCTATAAAAAAGCACTGAGGTTTTGTGCTGATATAACTAATTGAAATGAGTCTCACTTGAGAGATATTCATCTAGCAGCACTCCGGAAAAGAATACACCTATATGCAAACATTTCCACTTCATCTCACAAATAATCTTTTCAGAACTCAGATCGTTAGCAGCTGTTGATAACTGAGCTGTAAACTTTCATTGATTCTCTCATGCATGTTTACTTTACAGAAATATTTGCGAACGTACGGATTGTTGAAACACTGTGGACGTCAGCTCTTAAAAACTGACATAATTGCGTGCAGATACTAGAATTCGTAGGCTGTCTGATATTATTCTTTTCTGCTGATATGTCTTGTTAGGTCAGGTTCGATTACGAAGAAGCGAGCGTACTCTTGAAGCAGTACTATCAAATAATAGGAGCTTTCATTAAATTAACTGTCCTGCAAACCACCTTGTTGCAAAGGATGCAAACCTGCTTGTGGGTCAACATAATTCCTTCGCTGCTTTATGTTCAAAAGAGGTAATCAAGGTACTACAAACAAGCGCACTTCCTTCGTCCACAACTCCTACAACAAACTGTCACTTCATAATCACAAACAGAAATAATAGCTAAGCCCACTACGATGAGTTCCTGGAAGTCGGAAGGAGCGCAGTTAATGTAGACAGATGATCTGCCTAAATTGTTAGTTTTTCATTCAAAATCGCATTGGTTCGTAGCCAGGTTAGGATTCAGTCAAGAAATGAGAACTGGATGAAAAATCTAAAATATAGCTGTTCCGATGGCTCAGTGCTTATTACCAGCTAAAAGTCGTGCTCAAACTGTCTGTGCTCAATCAGGCGGGAGTCAATTCTTAAGTAGGAAGCGCTTCTTCGGGTAAAATGCACTGAAACATCCCAGAAATTTGCATTTGCAGAAGCGTTTGTTGATACTCAAAATGAGAAGGTCGCAGCCTTCCAGAAGGTGTTCGAGTGTACATAAGAATTCAAATTGACGGTTGTTTGGAACTTGAAGAATTCGACATCTTTGCAGTGAATGCAGGAATGCAATTTGTGAGCACCGAATATCGGTGATTCAATTCGCTTTTTTTTGGGTGGAGAGTTAATAAGGATTATTCATGACGTAAATTCGTTATTCAATGTAGTTCATGTCACACAAGCACACTGAACTTGTTAATTGATAACTTCATTAGATGGCATTTATCCTAATCAACTCTTTAGAGAGACGATTTCGATTTTAGTTTCGTGTGAAAGAATACTCGAGTGAAATTAAAAATTAACATGACGACGCACAAATTGCGATTGAAGAGATAGTAATCGTTAGTGAGCATTCTTTTAAAGGGCAATGTTCACTGAGGCACTTATTACGTGATTTGCATTAATGCAACATGCATGGTTTTGCGATTTAATTTTTGTTTACAAGTATCGTTTTGAATGAAGAGTTTTTAATAAACTAGGTGCTATGAATGAATATGAGATGAACACATACGTACGTACCTGTAAAGAAGTTTGACAACAGAGTGTGAAATTACCGACAACACACTTCTCATCTGCAATCGTTTCAGTCGACATTTGAAACCGATGACGGCTGCTGAAGTATCAATGAGATGATGACAACTGCTTGACGGATATCTGGTGGTACTTCGAGAAATGGAGCCGAGACTATATAATAATCAATAATATTATTGAATAGAGCGATCAATTTGTAATTTTTCTTTCATCATTAGACTTGCACTGGTGTTGAAGGCTGAAGAAAGGCACTTCTTGGACTTGAAATAACTGGACTCGCACTCGTGCGGGTGCTGATTTCAGAGCTAATATTAATTGCTTGAAGAGGGTCTGTTACTGCGAAACTGTTAGTGCTTATGCTTGGCGCACCACTGTAATTGGATTACTTTGTGGTGTGGATTGAAGCAAGTGGAAATATGCAACGATATAGTCGAATTTGACTGTGACAGATTATTTCGTAATTGAGAACACTTATTTTATTCTGAAATTATACTATTTCGAAATTAGGAACGAATGCTTCTAAGAGGGACATTTCTGACGCCTTCACGTTACGAATCTGAAAAATAATCTCCCAATGGGCATGACAGAAATTGGAGTAATTGGTTTGCATTCTAATTTCGTCAAAAAGCGAACGATCTCATCAAAGCATCTCATTGCTATCATTTCAACTAGTCTTCATGCTATTAGTCTTCCATCCGCACTGAGCCTAATATCACCGAAAGCACACATTCTTATCTAGTGACAAATGATTATAATTTATACGTAAATAACCATTTCAGATGAAATATCTACGAGAGCTCATTTGAAATTTTCACCAAATTTAGCATCGTCATTCAAATACTTCATTCATAAATCTTTTCATATTCATTATTCCAACGAACCGAATTTTTCACTTCCAATCTCATAAATCTTTCCTTACAAATTAACTGAAACTGTTGGAAGTATCAATTTTATCTTCCCCCAAACTCATCCATAACCGATCGTAAACAGTCGATATTACCCTCAAAATTTTCATTTGATGTATGTATGGTTTGCAGAGCTCAATAAATTCGATAGAAAAAAAGAGCACAAAAATGCAAACACTGCCTAACGATAACACATGAAGGAGTTTAGAAAGCATCCGGCTGAAGCTAACCGACATCGCATCATAGAGCCGCTTGAATTGTGAAGATTACTGCTAACAACATGAGATTCTAGGTTTCTTGAAGAAATTATTCGGAAATGACCTGCTTTTTTTCACATGAATATTTGATCTGATTTCGTCTACGAATATTGCGACCAGATGATAGGTGAATTAACTAACCAACTTCGCCACCATGAGTGGTGTGCTCAAGTAACCGTAAACTAGGTATGTGCTACATAAAAGTAACCGTAAATAAACTCGAAGTTTTTCGACAATATTCCCTATGCGAGCATGCGAGCTTCAATAATTCAGCTGATCTGATCGCTACTATTCCTTTTTTGTGATTTATGGCGCGATAAAAAACGCGTTATGATGAGAACGTCTAACAGCCGATGCACTTCTCTTTCTGAGCGCATTTTGGAATGGCGAAACATTTCCATCTTCAAGCATTAAAATCGCCTAGAATCAAAGAAAAACATCAGTGGATAATGTTCAACACTAAGTGATGTCATGTCGAAAACTTTTTTTTTGAATTCAACATGAAACCTTCGCATTCTTAACGCAGTGAATCTAAAGTGCTTCATAAGAAACTTGTTTTAAAATAGAAAAATATATAACTCCTAGTTTGGCTGAATCCTACTTTCACTTTAACCATAAAACTAATCCATTAAATGTCCTATGCAAAATTTTGTGTATCTCCTAAGTTTCATAACTGATAGTTTCGTACTCTGATAATGGAAGAGGCACCCAGCTCACTCACGTACATTTCAAGGCTGTGGAAAAACATTTGAAAAAGTTTCGCTCACAATCAGTCTTATGAAGCGATATCTTCCGTGACATTGTTAAGCTTGCTTCTGAATCGATGTGAAAGTTCGGAATGAAGTGCGTTGATTCGCAGATATCAGCTGATGGGAGAGTCGGAAATATTGTTGCGAAACGTGAAAATGAACTTCCATTTATGCTCTTCAATGAACAGTCGATTAAGTGCCGCTTGAATTAAACAAAGCGCATCGGAAATTCTTATGATTAGTGTGTGACAAGCGGGAGAAGGTATATATTCTCAGTGATACACTGCTTTGAGACTTTTCACGGGCATGGGAATTTTGGAAAGAGAAAGTTGACGAAAGAAAACTTGGTATAAAGGATGTGTTGAGGTGGTACGAGAAATAAATGAATGGTGAACGAAGAAATTTGAAAAAATTGTTAACAAGAGGCAAAGGCCACAAGCGATCTTCATACAGCTGACGATGAGATAAAGAAGCCTGAACCAACACCATTTACTATCCTCGCATCAGTCAACAAGCATCATCATCTTTTCAAGAGTATATTCACTCACCATCGACTCCGCCTTCTCTCTTCATCTGATGACAAACAAAAGGAGTCGAAAGAAATTGCTCCCATTCATTCGACATATGGATATTTTCTTTTTGGAATTCACAATGGAGAGAATACATTTCTAAATTAATTCCATTATTGGCCAAGATCCGCGTGAACTTCTCCTTTCCGTTACTGAACTAAATTGAAATGCGGTTGAATAAGAGGGGAGCAAATACATTGCTCTGTCGAACGAACGACGCCAGTGAAATTCATCCAAAACTGATCTCGCTTTGATGCTCTCTGATTGCGTTGAAGGAACTCTCTCAGAATTTTATTTCACCCTTTCAAAAGTATTACATCTCATTGTGAAAAACTGAAATATAAGGAGGCGAGATGTTTCTACGAACGGATGAGGTGCAATTCACTAATGAAGTGCAATTGCAAACGATCAATGCTGCTAATTTACAGATGTGAGGAAAAAACAGTGAAAAAAGAGAACGGAATGATTGCAAAGATCCATAAAATTAGCACAATTCAATTGTTATTTTTGGTGAACATCTGGCTTACGATCGGCGTGTTTATTTGTACATTCAGAACCAATAAACTGAGCATATTTTGGGGCAATGCTATGAAAATAGCATTGCCCCAAAATATGCTCGTGACTTCTTCTTCGAAATAATAGCCCTTCATCGACAATGACAGCAACAGTCAATTGTCGTTGGTTTTTAGGACATAACGTGGTGACGAACACATCTGATGCTTTGGAAGGAAGATAAGATGCTGAGAAGTATTTAATTGATGAGACGGAAGGATCATTTATCCAAGTAATTCTTGTGCATTCATGAGCGTAACCAATACGAAAAAATTCCTTCAGTTGCTCAACATTGCTGTTTCGAATGCAGCGTTGATTTGAAGGTATGATTCATTTCATGAGATAGCTTCGAACGGATTAATTTGCACTTATCCTTAGAATTAATTATAGTGATTATGAAAAGTGCACGATTATGGGTGTCCTGAAAGTGTTTTAACGAGATCCATTTATGAGTATCGTATTTGATCTTTTCCTAGCAGTGTTCACGCAATTCGATTATCCAGCACAACTAGCGTTGAACATATTCTTTATTTATGAATAACTTCTTCAAACATCAATCCAATACATATATACACAAGAATTATTCACGAAACAGAATAGCCCTCCAAAATTCCTGTACTTTAAGGGATTTGTATTGAACAATGAAGGCAATCGATGACAGTGCAAATTCTGGAGTTATTGTTTGAAAGGAAAGGACGAAGACTTTTCACGTTATTTTCATTCTCGTTTCGAATGCTACTTCTGGTCAATAATGTAGCAGATGAGTAGTTATGCACTCATTGCCTATAGTTTACAGGGATCAACCCTGAGCAATCAAGATTCTATCGTAAGTGAAAGTTTCTGCTAACGTCAACTCATCAACGATGGAAAGAGCTGAGAACCGATCGTGTAATCTATGCTTATTGAAAGGAACCTTTTCAATGTTTGGCTGAAGGAACAGTGCATACAAAATTGGTGCATGGGGAATATATCAGAAATTCGAGTTGGTGTGTTTCCGAAAATCGTATACGAAAGTTTTATCGCTGATTTCAGTCACACAATTATTATGATAATTATTATACTTCTACAGAGGCACTTGACAAAATAAAGATCACTAAATGTTTAATGCTCTCTTAGATTCGATTGTGTTTCTTTGATCCTTTACCTTGATTCGTTGAAGTTTGCGTTGTCGAGTCTTTGCTTTTAGCCTTGTTGCGTTTATCGATGCCCTCTTGTGGCGATTCTGCATTACCTGCCGAAGCCGTATCTGTAAGTTCTCATTTGATAAAGACTAAGAATTTGTTTTGTGTTCAACTGAATTGTTGACTAATTACATAAACTGTTGCCTATTTGATCAACAGGAGGCGAGAAGAACAATAATAAAATGGGATAGAAATAACTGTCTTCGGATTGATTGGGAACATAGCAGCTGATTGTAATTTATTAGTTCACAACTAAGACGATATGAGTTCGACGAACAGTTCGATCAAGCAAATGTTATCAATCGTTCACCTAAATGATGAATAGACCTATACAATACGTTTTCCTTGAAAACAAATCATTTATCCTCAAAAATTCCGTTCACCTTCCTCCAAAAGTTGGTCATCGTCTTGGAGCGTTTCATCCGTTGTCTCACTGATCACTTCCTCTTTCACTGTTTCATTCTCGTCATCACTTTTTTGACTTTCCTCATTAACGGTACCTGCAAGCAAAGCATTCAACTCTGAGTGGTAATCGCATTCAATATCATCTTTTTTAGTTGATTTATGCCAGTGGCAAGCAGTAGCAGTTGGCCGCAAGGGAGATCTTCGTCTCCCTGAAGGGGGCGTTCCCTCAATGAAGGGGAGTTTGAAGCGTAAATTTTAATCACATTTTCAGCAAATATAATTTTGAAGACTAATGATTACCAATTAATATGATAATACATTGAAAATGGCACCCTCGAAATTTTCGGCACTAGAACGTCATTCAGCTGTGACTGTAGGTGGCAAATTACTTCCAATTCTGGAACGCTCAGTTTTATTGCTTCACACTGTTCGGCTTTTTTCGTTGACTTTTACTTTTTGAATTTTCACACTTTTGGTCTCACGAATTGATGAGAAAAAATGGATTTGAAGATCTCTTAGAATTGTTACATTTTAGATGTAACAATTCTAAAAGATCTTATTCAATCATTCAAAAACTACTCATCGATTCAATTAGTGTGCTTTTTGTTACATTTTCTGGCTAAATTTTTTGATTGTCACTTTTTCCTGGAATGAAACCCATAATTTTCTTATTTACATGCTTCACTTTTATGAGTTTGTTCGTTTTAACGATCCTACTTCGACAACTCGCCGTTGTTCTCAGCTGCGTAATTAACTGCAGTCTTTTGTCATCGTCCTCTCTTTCTTTCGGTACATTTTTATGCTCGTTATGAACATTTCCATTCTATGGCTTGCATTCACATCTGTCGGGAATTGATTCGCAACAAATATCAAGAATGAAGAACGCAGATTTTTATGCATCAAATGCTCATGTCAGATATTTTAAAGTCTAATATTTTAATCCGATGAATTTGTTCACAGCATATAATTAAAACAACCACCCCTCTCAATGCTCTCCAGTTCATTTCACCATTAGCACCTACGACTCATTATGGATGCATGACAATCGGGAATCAGTAAACGTCTCTTCCATTTGCAATCGATGAGAAATTGCGAAAAAGTAGCGATACACTTGCCTCATTTTACCAAGTTATAACTATCTGTTGAGGAGTAAAGGCGATGTGTTAAATAAACTTTCCGATAGAAAAACGACTCAAATTTTTCATTCAAATTGCGTGAGCAGAACCGCAAGACTCGGTCGTAAACAATGCGAGTTTCGAGTGAAAACAATTTCTATGATACCATAAAAAATGAATTTGAACTATTTAACGACTCTTTCTTAGTAACTTTCAAAAAATCTTAAAAATTTAAACGCTGTAACCTTCTGAGTCATTTTGGGTATTTTGTTGTTTGAATTCGTGCACATCATGTTCTTGTTGTTGCTCTGTAATTGGTTCATCGTCACTTCCGTTCTGAGTTTCAGCTTCAACCAACGATGATTCTTAATTAACGAAGCATCATTCTCGATTAACTATAAATTCTCCTCCACAACAACATCACACGTGACAGCAAATATGAGCTGATTCAAAATATGAGCCGATCCAAACAACTAACCAAACACATTCATACGATCGTAAAGGAAATGATGAAACGTTCACATGAAACACTTTCACATGGAAACAAATCTAGGTGCTTTGGAAAAAAGTCTTGCTGACTGATTTGCGAATAGAGTATTTATTTATCAAGTTTCATTGATGAAGTGATGCAAACACTTGCTTGAACCTGGCGATGAAGAGGTTATAAAGAGCGCTTGCTGATTATTGAAATGACATTAAAATCATTTGTTGGCATTACATTAACATTATGACCTTTACTCGAGTGAATGTTGAAGTGATTAAGATCCTCTCGGAGAAAGAGACGTTCTGGTAAATGAAACATAGCCTTGAAGTCGAGTGGTCACATAAAATTCACTGTTCATTTCACAAGTACAGTAAATGACTGTGTGAGAAAATATGCATTACACTGAACCACAAACCTTATCAGCCGGTAACTTCGTCTCTCTATGACATACTTCAGTAATGGATGAAAGGATGCAAGAAAGGCTCAGACTATTTATCAATTTAATGAAATTATCATACACACAACCAAACGATTCGTGTTAATGAGTTTTCAAGCAGTTCGTTATATTTCTGTTCATTTTCTGAATTCATTCAACAGTTTTTTCGCACAAATACAACGATACTCATCACTTTTTATTGAATTTTCTCATTTTTTTAGCACTTTAATTCTCATAGTGCTGCGTAATTAATGAAAAAGTTTGCCGAAGGAAACTTTCACTTCAAATGCTTTGCTCGCGTATGAAACAAACAACTGAAATGCTTCTGGTGAGAAATCGATGAATTTATGTGAATTATTTAGTGATACAAAGTTACGTCATTACTTCAGCTACCATTATCCCTTGATTCGTGCGTCAGTCATTGTACTTTTACGGAAAGTTTTCATATTTTCAGACGTCATTACTTTAGTTACCATTATTGCATGAGTATTTCTTCAAACAATGGAGGTCGTTTTCATTAGAAAACGCTTTTGTTGTCATATGAAACATCTGAGTCTTTCATATAGGTATGGAAATATTCATTTGCTGAATATGCGCGAAAAAGCTGTTTGAAAGAGAGGGATAGAAAAATGAAAAAATTAATCACCTTCATTGTTTCCTTCCCCACCGGAACCTTCTTCCAGTGCATCGGATGATTCATTTTGTGCATCAATTTCTTCGTCTTGATCAGATTCTAAATATTTTTGAAACTTTTTTCAGTTACAAAGTGTTCCATTTCCTTCAACAAATTTCATGTCGATATTATTTAATCGCTCAATTTTTACGTATCATTCAATCGAGAACACCAATCTGGCATATACCACGCATCACATTCTTTTCTAACAATAGCTTCATTCAGCACAATTTATATTTTGCCCATTCGATCAACTACTTCTAAGTAGCATCATCAACGATCGCATTTAAACGATATGTACATCGGCAACATCAAGCAATAAACAGCATAATTATGAGGAACATTAATTTCTCTTACCATCATCTCGTCTCCCAGAATCGAGCTCAATTGCATCCGTCGTCACATCGTCGGCACTCGATTGCTCATCATCGCTTCCATTCACTGCTTCACTCTCTTCAGATGGATTCACCCCAGTTGTAGCACTTATGATCTCGGCTTCTGGAGTATGATCGATTACGCATAACTCTTTCCAATGAAACCCTCACTAAAAACCCTAGTGGCCCTCTCACAATTCAGCGCATTCTGTTGTTTATCTAGCGTTAATCATCATTATAGTTCAAAATTTATCTTGTAAATCTATAAAGCTATAGATTCATAAAAGTATCACTTTCACGAATTGCCTCAATCGATAATGATTGTTGTGTGTTAAATAATAGCAAATAATCGCTTTCATCGCAAGTGCAAAAGAAACCTTTCTGTTCGTCAGCAACAATTTCATCCGGCTTAACGTTTTCAGTGGAGGTTGGCTGGTAAACAACTCCCGCTGATGGATGAGCAACAGGATGTGACTGCAAGAAAATGATCACTTTAACGATTATGGTTTCAATTTGTACATGTACAAAGTTGTGAAAGCAGCCATTTACCAATCTCAGTGATGAATTGCTTAATGAATGACTTTGTTGTTATCAATTCAGCATGTTCATTCGAACGCAACATACCTATGCTCGCGTAGTGTTCGTCGGGGAACAGGGTCCCCGTCGAGGACCCCGACGGGGAACGCGGGGAGCGCTCCCCTCCTGCGCAATGTGCTCCCCGACTTTTTTGCGCGGGAGCCCCCGTACAGTTTCCTTCTCGCGGAGACTCCCCTCGCGCAATTTGCTCCCTGACATTTTTTTGCGGTCACCCTCCCCCCCGTCCAAAAAACTGCTCCCCGACGAACACTACGCTCGCGTATATCAATCAAGAGAAGTGATGCTTTCAGAAACGATTATTGATGAGAGATGTTTTCGTTTCGTATTTACACGTTGCTGTGGTATGACCTTATCGCTTTTATGTCAACCTCAACTAGCCACTGAATACATATGATGCAACTGAATTCTTAGCGTAAACGACCGCCTGAGACATCACATACAGCTCAATGCACCTCGCTTATGCGACACAACAGACACGTGCAAAAAAACTTTTCTGGCTGAGGTTATAACAGAACATGCGCTAGAAACGGGTCGAAAGTGCATTCCTACGTTGCTGCGCTGAACAAATTGAAACTGATATTCACAAATTGAATGAACTATCGAAACAGGAGTTTTAAAAGCAGTCAAAAAATAATGAACTTGAAAGTGAGAAAAAAACATTGTTATTCCAAATGTTTGCTGATTTCAAATATATTGCTCCTATCCAATAGGTAGGACACAGCCTTTTGTGAATCAGCCATTCTAAACCAACGTTATAATCATTAGTTATCTTACCGTGAACATTTTTCGACGATACAAATGTTTCGCACAAAACGAATCAAAAAAAAACGATGCATAAAAAGATGATATAAATGGTCATTCCAAATGAACATTCAAATAGTGGTTACTGAACGGAACCTTTGCTGGGTGATGTTGAAGGTGTTGTGCTTGTGTTGGTTTTTGTTTTTGTGTCGGGTGAGATTTAGAATCATCAGATGTGCTAGTAGTTTGGCGTTGACTTGATGCATCCTTCGATGAATGAATCTTCGTGAGATGCGTGTCTTGCTTGTTATTCACATTCACCTCAAACATTCTATGCTGTTGCGATTAGACTTCAAGAAAGTATTCAAATGCAACGAAACGCAAAAGTTCTCGAAAGATCGAATGAAAAATCAAATTCATTGAAGTATAGTGCTTCATTCAATCAGATTAGAAAAGTAGAGACTTATCTTAAAACTACGTCATTGGTGATAAATTGGATAAATGTACTTGTTTGCGCACACATTGAAGTAGTGTGCATCGAATGAAATGATTACTAACCACAATATGTAATTATCGCAGAAAATTTCGTTTTGGTTTCTTCATTTTTATTCCTTAACACCAGGCTGGCCTTTTCCACCTCACATTTAATCACATGGATTTTTAAAGCATAATTGCTACGTGTGCATGTTAAACAACACAACTGGATTTTCTCCGATGACCTAACTATCCTCTTTACTTTTTACGGTAATAATAAAAAATGATTCTCCTATTGGTGCAGTCAAGCGGAAATTCCTAGCAAAATTCCTTGAACGCCATCCATTCGTGAAAGCTTCAAACGTGCAAACGTGAAATTGGCTTGAAGTTTTTTGTGGAGGTTTTGACGTCCGATTTCATCTGAATGAATCTGTGAACGCGATAAAAGATCCATTGATGTTGTCTCAATTATTTAGGAAGCACCAGTGGGAAATAACCACGGAGAATACTTTATACTAAACTTTCATCATCAATAGAACTGCTTGTATATAGCATCTTAATGTTATTGATTCATCAGAATGTCTCTTGTAAAGTCTCATGCTGTTTATGTGAGTTGAACTCTAGTTTCATGAAACTGAAATTGAAAATACCCTCAGATGGCTTACTTCGGTACGTCTATTGTGAGCAGCACTTTCAGTCTCCTCTTTTGCAGCAAGCTTCATTTGCTCTAGTGCACGTTGAGCATCACGTTCAGTTACGTATCGTCGTACTTCGTGTCTAAAACAATTTGCTCATAGAGTTTTGTCATGAAATTCTATGTGTTGTCTTAAATTCTTTGATGTGATCATTAGATGTGATGTTCATTTTGATGAACGATTGAAAATTAATGGATAAACTTCCAAGTTGATGTCTCTAAAAATTCATTCCTTACACATATGCAAAAAAAACTTGAGAAATTGTTTCTGGCAAAAAAAAAAGAATTCACAGTGGTGAGCGCTAGCGCATTAATCGCTAATCCCCCATTAAGAAAGCTAATTTTTTTGTCAGCGCATTGATCCGCTAGTTATTTGTTTAGTGAAACCAACTTCCCCAAAAATTACTATTTTTGGCGTCACAAGTGAAGATAAATGCTGCTATTTTTTTTTCATTACGTCTTTTTGTCCTGTTCGTAAAATTTCGCAAATGCGTTAATCTTTGTCTTGAGGGAAATGCTGATTTTCATATCAGCAAGTTATTGCATGCTGCAGTGCTATCTCACTGAAGTCCTATAGTCGAGTTGATACATCGTGGTCAGTCAAACATTTTGATCAGATTATTGAACAGTGATGAATGAAACATGAACTTCAGTCTGCCTCAGTCCCTTTGGCATCCTCAAATTCTCTCTAACAGTAAATTTCTTGTCATCCTGCCCTATGAGACCCATTGCTAGGAGCAGCGGCACTCTCTGAGCTCGATTCTGTTCGTCACGGAAATAGACAACCTTGATAATAATTTTTCCTGTGTCAATCGCCTTCCCAAATGGAGATTTTTGACAGGGCTACTTATAATTTATCTGAGCCCTTCAATAAATTATTTTTGATAATTTAGTTGACTCTTTAAAAACATTAAAGCACGCATTAAAAAGATTCGTGTGAACCGATGTTGAACCATAGTTATGTTTGATTATAATCAAAAACTGCGGAGATCTGATGAACTTTTCTCAACTCTTGCATGTGTTGCATTCCTATACGATAGACGTTCACAATCACGCAATATGTCTCCGTATTGTGGCATTGGGGATGTTGAATCGTCTCTTAGAAACATTTATGAAAACTCAGTTCATTCACTGTATCCATAAGCTGTTGAATATAAAAGGGAATTGCGGAGGATACGCTGAATCTAAAGAAGGGACTGGTGCAATGAGGAATTTTTTTTCCGAAAAAATTCACAGTGTTATTCGTGAGCAGAAAATGAGGATCAGCTTAGAAGTAATTCGTGGAATGATTTTTATGATTTGAATTATTGAAGGAATTTATCGCTAATTTTCGCAATCCGCAGCGCTGTTAGCAAAAAAGTTCTCGTTGATTTTTCGTTAGCAGCATTGCTCACTTACTAACCATTATTAACTTATTAATATCACTGAAATAAACGAAGTTTTTTCAATGGATTAGCGTTTAACGAATTTAAAATTTTTCATTAGCGCGCCCAATACTGAAAAATCATAAGCCAACTTTGAAGGAACTTCATAATTGGCTTCTAGGATTCTAGCTTCAGTGTAGCTTTTTGACCATCCGTCAAACTCCAATCAGACGAAGAATGCATTATCAAATACATATTAGAATGAATAAGCGAAAATTTGAAGCATTCAATTTGAACATTACATTAGCGAGAAAATTTTGGTCCTAAAAAACAGTTAATGCAGCAGTAATTTCGTATTTTGATTTGATGGATAGAAATTTGATATGATTACTGCATACCTGAAATCAACTATTTCTCCAGGATTCAAATCGCCTGAACTATCAACGTCAACCTTTTCGAAGAACAATCGAATATTGGGTCGATCAATCTTATATTTCTGCTCAATTGCATCCTCCAACTCATCCAATGTCACTGATTTGTCATGGTTCGTATCAAACTCCTGTATACAGTTACAACTTTGCATAGGCATCTTATTCACTCCGAATCCATTTTACTATCGACATACTTTCCAGAAAACGTTTATTATTGATGCATTCATTCAAAGTGATATTTTTTCTTCTGTAATGGTAACGTTTTAGCACTTATAAGGATTCAATGCATTGTTTGCGTTCAATTCCAGGTATATACATCTTACTGTCGTCATTGACGCTTTATATATGAATCATACGATCAATTTGGAATGCGATAAACTTCATAAATTTCATTCTAAATGTGCAAATGTAAACCTTGAAATGGTCTGTAGCGAACTTGATGGCACTCAATCGTACAAGACGAAGCAAATCAGCCAATTCGACCCTGTCCAGCCGACCGCTCTTATCCTGAATTTAAAAACAAATTGATTAAGTTTTCAACTGAACCCAACGAATATTGCATTTATGAATTAAATGTTTCTGTTGACTGAACTACAAACGAATTATTTTGGTACCTTATCACATGTAACAATTAATCAACAGTAATGATTGAATGACCTGATCGGCGACATTAAATAAGTTGTAGGTTTCTTTTGAGTCCATATCATCTTGTCTTCGAGCCATCGCAACAGCTTCTGAATTGCTCACTAGCCCATCACCATCAGTGTCAATCTCCTCAAATAGTTATTTCAGTTTAGTGGAGTCAGTGCATTTATGCATTTAGTTCACCAGGACTGATTTAACTACTACCACGACTCTGTAGTATTTAGTTTATCCATCAGTTCCTTTCCATAATCCTAATGGAGTGGAATGCTTAGTTGCTCACCCAAGCGATCAAGTGATATTAACCATACTCCGCTAATTTCTTGCAATAAGGAACGTTTGCCGAGACGTAGAATTAAGAAAACACAATGATTGAAATTTCGGAGCATTAATTGATAAACAGTAGGAGAGTATCACCACCTGCATTGCTTCCATAGCATTTTTGACAGCTTGACTGCGAATAACAGATCTGAAACCGGCGAATTCGACTGCATCCAATTGTCCATCTTCGTTCTCGTCAGCTTGCGCAAAAAACGGACCGAGGACTTTCTCGTCAAAACCGTAATGGTCAAATGCGATGCGTTTTGCTTCATCCATCGTCAGAGTTCCTGAACCATCACGATCCACCACCTTAAGCTAATCTCCACATTCATCGACGGCTGATAATATCAAATAACATCCGTGCGGACCTAATCGCATTGGAACAAAAAATTTGCAGCATAACATTAACGAATGACTTTCGTCTGTATGCATCGATGCTTTTATAGAGAGGACTACAAAATAAGAACGACTTTCATAGCATTTTTGCAGAAAAAGTTACTTTGAGAGCTTTTTTTGACGTATCAACGGCTCGAGCCCTGACGATTCGTTCGAAATCAGCAAACTCAGGTGCGTTCAATTCCCCGTCGTTGCTATCATCAACCGAAATCAAAATTTCGTTAACGTCTCCTGCACCAATCCCTTCCTGTTCGAACGCAACTTGTTGTGCCTCTTTCAAATCAATGTGACCGTCTTCATTTTTATCGGCATTCTGCAACAAACGAACTCGAATCAACCTTAATACCCAGCCAAATCATTTCACCTATTAACGCCGTCATTGTTTAGGGTTGCTTGAATGATGCATTGGTAAATTTACAAATAGACAGTTGTGATAGTCAGTTGAAAATCATTAACCTTCATAATTTGTCTCGCAAGTCTGATAGACATTCCACGAATACGACGTCTCAATTTGCTGAACAAAACTGCATCCATCTTCTCGCTACTGCTCGGTATTACCAAATGCCAGACTCGTTCAACATCGCGATTACCAATGCCATATTCTTTCAGAATGTACGCTTGTGCTTCTTTCAGTGATAATAAATTGTCATGGTCCAAATCAACAGACTGAAAATTCTTACAGGCAATATTTTGTTTGTTTCAATATCAACTGAAACGGTATACTTTGATTCATGAATGGATGGATTATGAGAGAATGACGCAGTACCTGCATATAACGGAGTGCAGCATTCTCGGCTTTTGCGAGTACTAACGGCCTGATGTCGTTGAATTCGAGCGATGTCAAATAACCATCACGATTTTTGTCAACCTAAAATTTCGGCACTATAACATTGGTTCTACTCGAAAACATAAAGCAAGAGTTATAGTCAAGATGCCATTAGTAGAGAATGCCAGGCAAATTAGTGATTCGAAGCAAGAATACCCTAAATGAAGAATAAATGAGCAAAATGAAGGAGCAATCACTTCTTTGAAAAGGCCATCAACAGCACTGCTCGAAAGACCGTGATGTACAAACGCTGCATATTTAACTTCAGCAAGGCTCAACGCACCGTCACCATCCAAATCAACATTCTTATCAACTGGTGGTGGATTTTGTGCCGGTTTTACTTGATTTGTTGGATCTGCTTGGGCGGCTGCGGATGGTTGAGATGAAATATGAGGAGCTACTCGATTTGGCACTTCTATGAAATATTTGAGAATATTTTTTTCCATCCTCTGTTATGATCTACATATATCATTAAAGATACTGCGATCGTCATCAAATTCAAGCCGTGTTCAGAGACATGCCTTTGCATGATCCCCGTGTGCTAGGAGCAATTTCTTTTGTGAGGTCTTTTCAGTTTCGGCTTATCGAAATGAACCAGTAGCTGCATGGGAATCAGAGATTGACTCGTGAAACAAATTTCCAAGAGAAAGTTCCTTTCGAACGAAAAAGCTTCAATGGCAGAGCAAATGACGTGAAAAGCGTTACTTTGTTGTCCGTTTGTCGGTGAGAACTGCTTAGATGGTTGAAGTCGAGCGGGTAAATGATTGATTTGTGCTGTAAATAAACAAAATGATTTGGTGCTGATATTATAGTTGTGCCGAATGCATTTATTGCTTATATCGTTTTGACGATTATTTTCATCTCACATTCTGTAACATTTGAAATTCTTCATTTACTATGGTGAGTGTACGTGCAAATCATAACAGTTCTAAATCATGTGATGCGCACTCAGTATCTCATCATAAAAACTATCACTACAAGAACCACTCAACTTTCCATATTTAAAACGAGTGTATCAAACAAACCATTTTGAGATGTTTGCCGCGGAAATCTCGGAACAGCGTTAATGCTAGTCGCCAGGACAACAGCTATCAAGAATGTCTGCTGGCCCATCTGCAAGAAAAATTGAAATGAACTAGTGAACAAATCGAAAGTTATTTTCTGGGGGTAGGAGGAGGGGAGTCTCAAATTAGGCGTTGAGTTATTATGAGCACAAGAGTGGTAAATATTAAATGATGAATTGAACTTAGAAAGTGATAAATTTCTGATGGAATGACAAGTAAAAGAAATAAAGCTCATGTGATGTTTTCGAACGTTTTGATATGAGTTCGATTGGAATCAGAACTATTTTTTGCGACGCATTAAGAATTTAGTATTTGAGCAGCAAAAATATAACATCGAACATATATATCGCATCGATATCAAATGCAACTGGAAAATAGCACAAAAGGGATGAATAGATCAAGATTGAACGATATGAGAGTTTGATAAATTAGTTGTCATTGCGGTTGAACAGCGATCAGAAACACTTTCAGTATTGGAGATTATCTGGCAAACTGCTAGACGCACATCACAGGTTATTGACACTGTGTTCGCAAAGCAAGGTTAACCACTGAGTTGACGGTGATAAACAAGTTGAAAGGAGCTTTTCGCCTTCGGCATCTCCAGTTCAAATCACAAAGGAAATGCGATATGGTGCTAATCAAGTATTCACCTGCTCTGTATGGACACCGATCAAAACGCAACGATCCTTTTCGCAATGCTCGTCAGATAAAAAAAGAATGGTTCACGAATGAATTGCTCAAAGGTATAAACCCTTGAATGTCTTACACTGAGGTCTCGAACAGTTGATGTTCAGCCAAGAGCAATCTTTCTCAAAGAGTAGCACAAGAGCGTTTCGGAAACATAGAAGGCAATCAGTAGTGCAAAGGATGTAACAATCGAAATATGTCGGAAATGTTTCAATAAATCAATGACTATCAAATTCCCCGAAAACGAATCAATGAAAATTGTGATTTTCTATATGTACGCGTTCAAACGCTGCTCCCGAATTAGGTCATATAACTGAAGATGAGAACTCTTTTGAGAGCTGCAAGCGATTTTCAAACTGAAATTTTAACTAACTTCCATTGATCAGTGCACAATCATCATTCTGACAATTTTTAGAGACCAAAAAGAGGATGTAATTTGGAAGAGAAAAAAGGTTTGAATGGGGATAAGGTGAATGCTGGAAGTATGGGAGAGTGCTTGAACAATAATGAGTGAAACACTCAGAAAAATTGTGTTCTCATGCTACTACACAAAGAAGTTGTGTGAGCAAGAAATTAAGATGAACTGAGGAAAATAGTTTGCAATGCGTAAATTTTGCATTCCCAACATTGAGTTAATAAATTTAAAGATGAAAAATGATGCACGGATGTGTACAAGACAATGTCGAGCAAGGTTGTCGTTTCACAGTTTGTTCTTCTTTTCTAATTTATTTCTTTTCATGTTCAACTGCCATTCAATGATACACATTAACCAGTCAAGGTCAGATAGTGACTTCAAATGATTATCGAACCTTTCCCATGATTGTATCTAAATAAAGTATTCGTTTCTCATCACTGTTTCTTTGGGTACAGAAGTTCCATTCGTTTCCCTCTCCAATGTGAAGGATGTAACAAAAAGGCCTGGGATCCTTCAAGTCCAATGTTCGAATCGCATTCAACTCAAAGTCCACAAACGCGCGCATGCACTTCAGACTAGTGTAGTACCGGGGTCGGGGAATTTCGAGAACCCCGCTCTCGAATCCCCGTCCCCGGCTTTTCTCTAGCCGACCACATTTTCGGGCTCCCTGACTGCAAAATTTTGACCCCGATTTTCCCCTTCCTGGCTTTTTTTTTCCGACCCCGTTCCACACTACTGCAGACCGTTGTCGCTGAGTATGGTGCGAAGGAGTATGGTGTGAAATTACACTTTGCGAGTGAGCGAGAATATGATGTAGTTGTGTCAAGCTGCCGAAGAATGAGTGAAACATGCTTATAATATAACAGAAGAGATACTCCTCATTAGGACAGCTTGTCATAATGGTCAGCATCGTTATATACGGTTAGAATTGTTGAGGTGCACATTTTGTCAGCTAAAAACAACCTGGTCATCAAAGCAAGAAGGAGAGGATATGGCAGCAAAGTAAACTGTGCGCTTAAAAAAGGTCCAGTCAAATAATGCAAGACATAGCTCTGGTGCAAAAGCGTTGACAGCAATACTCTTATTCAAAGTCACGCAAATGAAATGAAATATGATTTTTGAACAAATACTTTAGTGAAACATTGAAATATTTTAAATTCTTGCTTCCTTCCTGAAATTACAATTATTACAATAACGAACGAAATTCAGACAAATCGCATCAATAAAAGCAACAATTGATTGCACTGCTCCATTGAAGGAATCCAATCCCTACAAACGATGATGTGTTACAGACAAGGAGAACATCGTAAATGGAGGTTGAAACTCATCTGCATCACAAAAGGACCACATGGAAGGTATTACTTCATCGATACGAACTGAACGAATAATTTCGTTTGTAAAAAACGACGAAGATTATGGAGCATCATGATGTTAAGACGAGCAGCTATTGAAATATCATTGTCGGACGCATATCAAATATTCACGCCTTATTAACCTAAAAAAAAACGTACAAAACATTTAGAATTGACCGATTTCCATACCCACAATCTGATAGCACTTTCGTTGAATGTCTTTCATTCGTCCGCGTTGTAGGAATGAACCTGTGTAGTATTTGAGATGACCCAATTTCAATCAGAATTGATATGATACTTTTCGAAAGTGATTCCACTTAGCGCCAATTGTTTTATAATCGAATTCAATGATTCACTCAAAGTTGCAATAAACTGTGTAAAATTTTTCTGTTAATGATCATGACTTCCATCAATGAATTAGTCGATTTCTCTCGAGTGAAAATCTCGCTTTAAATCGAACGCTATACCAATGAAATGAGTATTATTGAGTCTTAGCCAGGTTATGATTTGGCTTGTGCCTAATCACCTAATCATCCATCCGTGTGACATGAGTTCCATCAAAAAAACAATGAATCTGAACGAAAATTAACACAGCTTTCCCCAACAAGACAATCGTTACTTGTGTGTCGTTGAATCGTGATGAGACTGCTGTCGTTTTGCAAAAATAAACATTCGAATAAATAAGCACGCATAAACAATATTGCTAACAATAATAAGAGCATGAAAGCCGCAAATTTCTCGCCGGTAACATTTACATATTTCAAGATGCTGAGGTCATGTTTCACTCCGTCAACATAGTCAAATCATTCACTTCTGGCAAAACCTGAGGTGAATATGGGCGATAGAATGGCGAATTCCGCTCATACTGATGTGAGAAGTTGATTGCTAAGAGAAAGACTCAATCGCAAAAAATACACAAGCCAGAGGGACACAAACATTTCGTGGGAACTCTCGGATGATACCATCATGACAGCGGAGTCATTTGATCATTCTCTCAGCGCAAATTTTGAGAGTGACAGGTGTTTGGAAGTGTCTGGGCTCTCTATTGTATGTAGCTTATTGCTACATCAGTACTGAACGTCGAAAAACGGGACTCAAACTTATTGCAAGCGCAAAATATAGTCCTGTCCAGATGTTCAGGCCCTACTGGACCTTACTCTTTTGGCAATACCCGAGATTGACGAGCAAGTGAAAATGGCAACGATTCTAGTTTCTTAATAAATGAAAACGGTAAAGTCGTCCGACCGTTCCGTGAACCCTTTGGTAGGCAGAATTCTCATCTGTAGGAAAAGTATATGTATACGTTGCTCGAAGATTATGCATAGTTCCAAAGTTGCAGCTAATTTTCTAACGATATGTCGCAGTTGGGCATCGCTGACCAAATGTGCGTTCATGTTCTTCTTATGTTCAGCTGACTCTGAAAACTCCAAAAAATTCCTATTCGAAAGAAATTCATTTGAAAAGAAAAATCAATGATGATAAAACAAAAATCAGGCCTGCTAGGAACTCCCTGATTCTACTCTTGTGTCCATTTTCAATTTCTCTTATCTTCTGCATTATTTTCAGTATCCAGTTCGCTTCGCCTCATTTCATAATTTCAATGTGTTTTGTAAATTTGATGTGAAACAACACCTAAATCATCATGTATGAAGCGAAGCTCTTACGATCAACAGATGAAGAGTAAAACTTTCCTATAGTTGAGTTTCGTTTGCGTGCAAAGCTGCTATTTGAGTATCCGGCAAATTAACAGTTCAAGTTTCATAAGGTGCCACTCGGCCCTGCATTATTCCGTCAAATTTTCCAAGATCATAGCGTCAAACAATCACTACTGGAGCAGTGAGAGAAAATAAGGAACTCTATCATTCTAACTCATTTTTTGTATTGCTAACAAAAAATATTTCTCACCTCATCCGGAAGAATGAAAAAAAATAAACATTTATCAGAAGGAGATAGGTAAAGGAATGCATTCCAATCAAAAAACATTGGGTAAAGGAAACAATCTTACTGATCTGCTATTAATCTAACTTCAACATTTCTCTAACTGAAATAAATCTCATCAACCATACTTTGTTTCAACATGATTTGTAATTTAACCAATTTAATCGTTTTATCAAGAATAAATAATTTTAAGCAACCGCAGATACTGCAGATATTATCAGTTTGTGGTGAAATTTCTCAATTGGTACACAACAGAGAGGAGTCCGTGGAGATCATATGCGTGGAGCTACGCATCGGCACTAGTTTGTTGTTAAGTTGAAAACCATTCTTGTTTATAAAAGTCTTTGGTTATAAAAGTCCCTAGTTTTTTGTTATTGGTTATCATTGATTCATTTTTTGATTGTACTCTGTTAGATTTTTAAGGATTCAGTAATTGCTTTTATGAAATCAGATATTCCATTTGGTTGCAGCTGAGAAAACGATCGAATGATTTTGCTCTGTTGAGGAGCGATGTAAGGTTTGTTATGGCCCTCTTCAAGGCTGGTGGCTCGGTGTCGGCTCCAGGCTCCTCTATGCTTATTGAACCCCAAAGCACAATGTGACCCCAATTCACCGCCGGTCCATCGCACATTTGTTTGCAAGCTGTGTTTCTTTAAAGCTTCACATTTTCTCTGCATGCATATTTTTCGCGCTAACGCAGACGGCACTACAGTGTTCAACTATAAGAAGACTTTAAATGAGCATCAGTCACTAGAATTTAGGGCAGTTGAATTGTCAGTGAAAAATTTGCCGCACTTAAGGGTTTAATTACTGAAAGATAACTGAACGAAACATTCGAATTCATTTTCTATTCCATTATTGAAGTTTTGACTCTATCAGTGTCATCGATAAACTCATTTTATGCAAGCAAACAGAAATTGTGATACTGCATTAAGCATTCAACTGTGAATTGCCCCAAAGCAACGACAGCAGTCAGAGGAGGGAGGTGATTTTCACAATCTCTGAAGGGATTTTCATAAGAAATTATGAATCACTACCGTTGTTTGAAAGTTTTTGGAATGTTTTCATGAAACCAGTCCTCATATACGATCAATCAACGCATGTGCAACACATTCAAAAAGCTGGTTTTATTCAATCATCTCTTATGTCTCATTATCGTTTTGTGGTTATTTTATCTATCGTTCATCTTTCATTACATACGCATGCACATTTCTGCGATATGAATGATTTTTTCATGTTGCATTACGAGTTGCTCGTTCTCTTGATCGCTATGTGAAAACATTCGAGTTCTTCTCAGATGAGCAATCTTACGTGAAAACATCAACTCACATCAACAGAAAATCCTGTTGCCTGAGGCGATTCATAATTCTGAACATTCCTTTTTTCATTATTCATCAGAGCAATCTCTTTACGATTGAAGTATCAATTTATTCGCACCATTCACTCTAATTCCGATAAATCTCAGCCTCCGTTCAAACAACATTTGATCGCATTCAATAATAATCCAACTGCTTATCCGTCCCATCTTTCAAGTGTTCTAAAGGTTACATTTTATTAGGAATGACCGCACCTTAATGCTCAAAGCTGATTGTTAGTTTGTATTTATGGTTATAACTTGTCATTACTTTTCTGATGTTTTCGTCAGCAATTTCTACACCTTAGTGCTCGTTTCCATCACTTTGGTGGAGCAATAGCCAAATTACTAGGCAATTTTACTATTATTTTTCAATTCTGATATGTTGTTTCGTTTAATTTTTGGAACTGACTGTGCAGTATTAATAGATATACGTATCGTTAGCGATACCTTGCGATCATTCATACTAACTGAAGTGACCTGGCCGTCCATTCTGTTTGCACGATCAGCATGATTTAGCAAACTTTTTTTCTTCACTAATTGCTTCTTTTTATGAAATGCTTTCCGAAAATGTTCAACAGTAATTTCATGCGGAATTATGTATGCCGTTGATATCCTTCGTTATTACGACTTCTGACGACATTTACGATTCTTGGAAAGTTATCATGCAATCAATATCTCAGTAGAAAAAGCTGACCGTTGTATAAGAAACAATAACATGCACCATTCGAAATATTTACAGGAAAACAGAATATGCTCAGTCAATCGCTGATTACACTGACTTTGTTCGGTATTTGCATTGCAGCAGCAACAACTTCAAACGACGATCACGGTATTTCTTCACTGCTTTGAAATGAATTTATTGATTATGTGTATCTATCTCCGTTTCAGTGCGATTTCGCAATTATGAATGCCTAAAGCCACACATGTTGCTGCGATCGCATGTTTTCCAGACGATGCATTGTTGAAGCATTTCCTTAGACTGAACTCAATCTTTCAGTTCTGCTGTCCGCAAAGTGCATATCTGTTTGCGGTATCGTTATCTATTTATCTGAATTCATAACGAGCATAAGATATTACCGAACTGACAGATTCCATTGCGACTTTGTTGTTTTCAGTGGTACGATTCGAGAGTGTTGATGAAGATGGAGATGGTAAAGTAACGTTCAATGAACTTGAGCACTGGCATAAAGCGAGAGCGAATACCATAAACGATCAGAAACTGAGACAACTGTTCGCAGAGAACGATAAGAACAGAGATTCAGCGTTGAGTATTGCTGAATTCGTGCAAGTTGCAGTTGAACTGGGTCGACAACCAATCAGTCAAACAGAACTTATTTTTAGGGTAACTTCAATTCGGATTCATCTTGATTCAGCATTTTGCTCACTATTAATGTCAATCGATCAATGGTGTGTTGTGTTTCATGGTGTTTAAGTTTAAAATGAACACAACAATGATTACTCTTCACGAATTGATCAAAATTTGAGTTATTCTTTGTATGTTTTTATTTCAGTGGTGTTTTGTCACTTATTCTCTCAGTAAAACTCAGCTAATTGGATAATATGATTCACGAATAATGCGAATTTAAACGGGTGGTTCGACAAAGCAGTTACGCAAATTTCAGAAAATTGATTTGAACGGTGATGGAATAATAACACTCGAAGAGTCACAAAGAACTGGCGATCCAATAATGAGCAGAATAATGGAAGGTGTTTTTGAAATAGCCGATATTGATCATGATGGACTTATCACTTTGAAGGAATTGGCGACGATTATTGAAAACGAGAATAAACCAAAATCGAAGGTTTGTTCAATTATACTTCACCGTAGATGTAAATAATAATATCACTCCGTGCATTTACCTGCCACTAGCCTTGAGGGAACATTACGAAGCACATGAAATGCAAAATTTTATAGTTTTGTCGATTGGGTTCCATTGAAGACCGATCATTTCACTAAAAATTTTGAATATTTTTTGTGTTCATTTATTGCACTTTATAATTTCATTGTTGATCGCTTGAAGGAAGTGAAAAACAAGGAAAACGCTCAACGACTTCTAGCTTTAATTGATGCGAATTCCGATGAAAGGCTCGTTGTCAGTGAGGTTCATGCCTTCGCAAATATCAACTCAAAGGTTTGTTTCGTGTAGCTAAATTAATGGAAGTTTTAAGCTCATTGTATTCGTTTGATTCACTCAATTCTTTATTACTCGATTGCCATTTAATTACTCGCCGCTTGCTTCAACCGACGGCTAGACAAATTTTGTTCGCAGTTATTTCACCAAAGTCACCAATATTTACTCATTTAATTTTAATCGTTTGTACTGTCACCGAATGAAACGTCAACGTCGCATGATCAATTATTAATGATAACGTACAAACTGGTCGTCCATCGAAGTCAGCACTTTCAGGTTTCTGAGCAACACGTAAAAGAAGCATTTGGTCATTTAGATCAAAACCGAGATGGTTTCATAACGTTGGATGAACTAAGTCAGTTTCCAGACAAGATGGCTGAACTGGTACATTTCAAAGAAGCACCAGCAGTGAATGATAATTAATTAATCAGTAACATTCCATTATTTGAATCGAAACACCTTTATTGTATTTGTTCGCTTATATATGTAACCGCTGTTATTTGTATATACGATATTATGAAATAAGCTGATCCATAATAATGCAGTTCTGACGTTGTGAGATTGCTTTATTAAGGGTGAATGCAATATTGCCTTTATGATGGTGAAATTGCAGTTTGTCACCTTTTCACTAAGGAAAAGAATTTCATTTGAGTTCACCACTCGTTACACATATCGAATCGAAACGTTTCCATAAACAATTTGTGAAGATGCAATTTGAATGTTCGTCAATGAAATCGTTACTCTCTTCCAGTCTTTCAGAAACACTGATTGTAAATTCATAATGTTTTGAAGGCATTGCTCTCTTTGAAAATTGATTATCGCATTGAATTAAAATTCTATCCAGTCATTGAGCCGTTTTAATTTATGCAGAAAACACTGTAGTGATTCATTTCCGTGTTTCGAAACAATTTATTCAAGTGTTACATCTGCGATCCAGAATATTAGAAAACGTTGGATCGTTGGCTCATTTTTAGAATTGTTCGACGACAGGGCGGTCATACGGACGGACGTTCGGATGGTTTGTAACGTTCTTTTCCCCACTCATATTTTGCAGAATGGGGGAATGAATTTGTTCACTTCAACAATATTGTTGAATTAGGGTTTAACCTCACGGAATATTCAGATTTCATGGTTTAATTCATCAAAACCTTTGCACATCTCGTTTCCCGTGTTCACCATCACAGATGATTCATTATTTTTCGCGGCAAAAATTCCTTAGTGCATCCATTAAAGAAGGTGATGAAGCCATAAATAGGGGTATTAAGCTCCAATCTGTCGTGCAGTTCAACCCGGCAAAATATCGAGTAAAAGGAAGAGCAAAGATTTTTGACGTCATCAAACAGTAACCAGTTCGTATCGTTACTAGGCCAACCCAAAGTGAATTTTTTTGTGAGATTAAAAAATAAATAAATTTCATCCGCTTCTGTTGGTAAGAGTCGGCTGAATTTATTGAAGAAATGAATTTGCAGGAAGAATGTTCCTCATATTAATCGAGGAAACACTGAAAGTTTACAGTTGTTCAACGTTGATAATAATCATAATGCCAATCAGCGTTTCAATTATAATTTGCAACTCTCGCAATAAACCAGCACCGAAGTCAGAAAAATGTATGAATTCTCAGTTCCGATGAAATTCCTAGTAAATACCGCAAGATTAAATGATTTGCAAATGAAATACAAAACTGAAATTTATTACAAATGAGAATAAGAGTGATTGATCACCACAATCACATAAAACTGAGTAGTTGCTCCGAGAGTTCTTTACTTGGGCGATATTGTCCACTGGTGGACGAGAGTGGTATTCACATGGAAGATTCTGGCATAGGTATAGGTAGATGGACGAATTTCAGTCGTAATGGGCGATTTCGGGTTTCATGGATTAATGTATTGAGTGCACATTAGCGTATTGAGAACTTCGAGTGCTGAGCGCAATCTTTGTTTAAAATGCTTAGGTTCGTTTACGATGTTTCTTTGACGAACGTGAATCTTGTTGACGGCTTGGCAGATCTTGTATTCAGTGTCAGAGCGTGACTTCTAGCTTGAGAAAATATTATATGCTTTCGAGCATACGAAGCTGTTTCACATATGCCAGCTTTGGATGCTAGCTTGTTGAAAAACCTTAGATGCTGGCTTCCTGAAATAAAGTTTCTCGTAAATTTCATTGATTGAAAAGTTTAACAGCTGTTCAAAATAGTAAATTTTATCTGCTTCTGCTGGTAGGTTATCAGAATAGATGGCAACTATCCAAGTTGATAGCAGACGAGATCGTCAATGTATAAATCCGATGTGAACCCTCTGCTGGTATCAGTCGCAAGCCGATGTCCAAATTTTGATCCGGCCAACTGCATTTCTTCCAGCATATTCCGTCTTTGCTGACAATGAGCTATATGTATTTCAGATGGAACTGATGACCCAGTATATCACTTGCCGATAATAACATTCACGACAGGAGAGCAAATTCACGGTCATCAAAAGAGTAAATTACGAAAGGGAAAAGAAAAGCGTACTCTTAGTAACGAATCTGTCAATACAACTGCTGCCTCTGAGTCAGACACCACAAAGCAATCAACAGTGCCGAAGCATACAACTGCTACGACGACAACTGGAGACAGATTTCATAGCTTCGAACAATGTCAAACTGATGTTGGACCTGCACTTAATTTGGTCAGTTAATTCGTAGACGATAGATAGCATGCAATAATTTACTGCTAGCATACTCAGTAATTCTTGGTGTTCAATTGACTCCAAAAACGGAGAACAATATTTGATATATTCGAAATCGGGGAAGTTCTGAGATGTCCAAAATGTACTGAATTAATTCTATTGACGAAACAGTCAGTTGAGTAGTACATTCTTTCTTCTCTGTGTAAGGAACACTTGAAACTACAGAATGTTTCGAGCCCAAGCCAGAGCTCAATAATTACTCTGTTGATAAAATCCGAAATTGAATGCCATAACGTATCTTAATAGTTCTTGCAATGATTTTCCACAGCTGTAATTCATAATTTTATGAGCGTTATAACATGAAATAGAACAGCATAAGACACATAAAAAACATCAGCGAGTGAATGTGTGCACTGGCGTAATGTGGGAACATTAAATGAAGTGGGCAATTTCAGGTTCAAGATTCCGCAAACAGGATAAGAGATGCGAAGGTATGTGTGCTGATCAGTTCCACTTGAAAAATCAGGATTGTTTTGAAACAATTCAATTTTTTGAATCTGGAATATATGTCAACCTTCCACTGGATTTTACTACTCTATTTTGTGCCTTAGCTTTGATCATGTACTCGATTTGAGCAGACATTCTGAAGTGGGTTCATTTCAGTACCAACAATTGCAGCCCTACATTCTGACCCTACATTAAGCTAGTTAACTTCTCTCTTGAACTTGATGGGGTGAGCGCGAATTAATAAATAATGATTGGTCCTTAATTGAGTGGTCCTTAATTTCACGCGAGTGGTCTTTAATTTCAACAGAAATTTATTCAAGGATGGAACATCTAATGGAGAACAAAACATTGAAAGTGAACACTGCGATCAGCGATCTGAACAACCGAGCCATTCGAGTTAACTAATTATCGATGGTTTTTAAAATACAGATTCATCGTACTTCTTCTGATACTATCCTTCTACATTCAATTCAATTAACGCAAGCAAAGTGTAGCAATAGGAGCCTTGCGGGTTCCCAGAGAAGAATTTTCATGCCGCACATTTGTAGTGCTAGTTTGTTTAACAAAGACTGTTCAACATTATCATTTTTGTAGAATGACTACTATTTCGGTCTGTAAGTGGATTATCAAAACAGCATGTCATATGAAGATTACACAAGTAGCCACTCAACAATTAGCATCGTGCGTCCAAGTCATTCGAAAACTAATAAGAGCTCTCCGCTAAAGAATTTATTCGGAGAGGCAAAAATTCAGCACAGAAGCAAGTCGGGCAATGAAGAACGAAGTATGCAAATATCGCATTCGGATGACATACATAAAGGGAAATCGAGTAGGGATGATGAGAGTAATAAACATTACAGGAAAGACTGAATCTATATTAGTTTAGATAAATATTGCTTGTTTGTTGTTTTGAAATTTGTTTTGAAAGATTGATTGCGCGATTCGTTTGTTTTGCATCGTCTACAATCAAACCGATAACTCAGTTCGCATGTACATCTTTCTTGAAATCTTTTCATCGACACTGTTTGCAGTGTGGATTGTTTCTGTAGTGATCAATATATTGTCCCGTCTCTGCCTACAAAAACGGAATGGCTACTTTTCAGTCGTCATCCAGGACCTCCATTACATTTGAGCGAAAACTTGTCCACCAAGACAGTTAGTTTATCAAGTGCAATAAGTGAGGTTATTGTCATTTTTCGACATTATGAACTCGGATCCAAGTTGCCCTCTTCTCATCATCAACATTACAATGAAGAATGTACTCGCTGTAGATTTCAGCGTTGCATTCCTCATCAAATAGATAGTACAATTTGTTGTTACTTTAAATTATCATGTGTATTCATTCATTCATTGCTTGTGTACTGAATATATGCGAGTCACGACTGCGCACTCCTCGGCGATCTGTTCGTCACTCGTCGGCACAACCACTTCTACCTAGTATTCTTTATATACATCATCATATAAGTATATACTCTGTTTCAAATAAATTTATTCGTTATAATCTTCAGCTGATGCATTCATCACACTATTTTGTTGGTAAATTCCGTTCCATGATATCTCTGTGCCTACATATTTTCTCAAACTAACAAAGTCTTTCCACACGAAGATAGAGATTAAATTATATCAGAGAGAATAGATTGTTGACTGTGATCGTACTGGATGTACACTTATGGTATTAAAAGCGATGCGTGTTTGACCTTTGATGATTGAAATCATTCGCGAATATATTTTATTGTTTGATATTCTCACGTTCTATTTCACTCATATTAATCTGTTTCATATCAGCCGTTAAGCTAAAGTTGTACCATTCAATAACTGCGACCGAGAAATGGATTCAAGTCAACGAGATTTGCCGTTCGAACGAGATTCATGGCTGAGAATCTTTCAAACGGTATGTAATCAATTTCCAATCGATATTATTGTACATGCATTCAACTTTTCAAATGAAATGAAATCAACAATGAAATCAATAGATATCTTCTGAAGATTGTTCAGGTGGCCTCATGTTATATTTCCATCATGTCAGTAATGGAATATTCAAGTTTGCTGTGACATCATCAAAAGCTTTGCATATATTTACGTCGCTATAGCCGCATATCTTTGGATCGATATTAGTACATATTGAAATTAATGTTGCGCTGGCTATTCGACGATCAATTATTTCACAACATTATACTTCTGAGAAGTAGGGCAAGAAATCTCGCTTTGAGAATTGTCCCGACAACCCAGTAGAAAACAGCACTGAGCGGGAACACGCATTTGAATCCATCGAAACGTTTAAGTCAGGAGTTCGCTCGTGCTTCGAGTAGAACAGCTCAAATTTTAATGAGAGCGAACTTCATTGTGAGTTGTACGGGAAAACAACTCGCATGGCTCAGTACGATAGCAATCCTAAACTGAGTTCATGATTTAGAAACATCTCATATTCATTGGTGACCTTTGGCCAAGTTCGAAATTGAATTCACCGGAATGATTTACAGTATTCAAAAGTTGTGAACGTTTTGAACGAACCAAAATTTCTTCATGGGTAGATGCATAACATAATCCATCTATTCAGTTTATCGTTGAAATTAAAATAACTGTTGTGGGATGAATATTTCGATGAAGATCAGTGAATGAATTACCAATTTCCAAGCATTATCTTATTAACAACTAGGAGTTAAATCTAGCGTTTTTATCAGATCAACTGAAAGTTTTAGAGCTCTCAAATGTGATTGGAAAACAGTGTTGAAAGTGTTCATTTTTGCACTAAATGGTTCCTTAATAAAATTGTCACGAACATCGTTCGACAACTATGAAAAGAATTCTCACAAACAAAAAACGCAACAAAGTCTAACTTCAAACAGTGTAGAGTTAAACTCAACAAAACATCTTATAAACTCTACTTTTTGAATATTAAAAATAATTTTTTGACAGTTAAACTCTCATTCGATTAGCAATAATTAACTATCATAGACGAGTAATTTACCTACGTAAATGCAAAGCGATCAGCTAATTGTTGTAACAGAATAGTAAACCACTGTTGTCTTAGTCAGTGTCAAATCCTGTTCTGGTATTTTTTGATAACGAAATCGAAATCACGAACTGAACATTCCGTGAATGAATATTGTAAGGCACTAATAAAAATACATTTCTTTTGTGAGACCAGAGCCGTGAGAGCAGTAGCGTTAATATTTATATAAACAGCTCAGATAAGAACAATCTGGTAAATTCAAATGATAATATCATCAATGACAGATTTCTCAACCAGGGTGGGAGATGGCTTGTCAGAAGGTGCGAGAGAGGGTGCGATGAAAGGGAGGTGAGTGAGCAGTTCGGGAGAGAGTGCAAACTGAGGACAGTTCGGGAGAGAGTGCAAATTTTTTATACAGTAAAGCAGTGGAGGACAGCGTTCAACGCATACGTGTGTGTAAAGTTATGGATTTCAACATATGTATTCTTGAAAAGGCTAGAACGTATTGTGAAGGTATATGCTTATCTAGACCATGGACACTCATTTTGGTGGATGAGAGATACGGAGTGGGTGTCGCAAGGAGTGCGAGAACATTTTGAGCATTGTTGAGGGGGTACGAGGGCAGCTTAAAATTTTTTAGGGGGTGCGAAGGATAAAAAGGTTCAGAATCACTGATCTATGGTGATAGAAACAACGGTGTGGTTCTTCATCTTTATCACTTAAGAAATGACCACATAAAATCACGGATCAGTGTAATCGCAATTTAATAGTAGTTACATTGAATGGTTGCGAGCATTCCTCATCATCAGTTCATCTCTTCATCCTCTGGTGTACCTCAGTGATTCATGAAGCGTTCTCAGTTGTCATTTTAAGCGTGACCAGTGCTTATTTAAGCGTAACATCAGCAATGAACCGTGAACCAATAATTACCAGTAAAACTGATCAAAAACCGAGCGATGAATTGCAGTTCGACACCAATCACGACGGCTATATTCCAACGCACGATTTGAGGAGATTCGTTCGTCAATCGGCGTATTCGTTTGGTTTAACGACCGAAGAAGCTGATGCGCTACTGATGAATGTCGATAAAAACAACGATCATCTCGTTGATTTTCCTGAATTTTGTCAACTGGTGCGATCTTTGTTCTGAGTTTTTGTTGAATGTATTTCAAAAACCCCTTTCGTTTTCCAATGTTGTATAATGATTATTCAAAGCAAAAGTAAGCTTATCGCCAAGTAAGTAAGACAATTTCATCGCAAGGATCAGTTTAAGCATCACTGAATCACTGAGGGAATGAATTTAGGGTTGGTAAAAAATTGTGTAAAATGTGCATTTCAGAAATACCCACGTTTTTGATCATTTATGAAAACAATCTATGTGTTTGAATGACCTGCCATATTATCTATCCAACAAATTTTGCTGCAGATGCAATAAGAAGAGAGGAACGGTCATTATAAGGGTGCATATTTGCCAAAGGTAACCAAACGAATGAAGTCTACTAATGATTTGCGAACAATTTTTAGATGAGCAAAGCAAAGAGAATGCATATGAGAGGCGTGATGTTTCGTGCTGCGCAATTGGTTGTGCCTAGAAGTAATCGTCTCGCATCCTACAGTTACCTACAACATTACAAATGTTTACCTCCACCAGTCTTCATGATACTCATCAGTGTTATTCAGGTATTCATCATTTGCAGCTGAAAATTCACGGGGAGAATGAACCATTTCTCATTTAAATCAATGGTATAACGACTTAATTGCAGTTAACAATTCTCTGTGCAGTAAAAATTTCCTTTGCTCCTGACAGTTTGAAAACTGAACGAGATTTATTGGAGCCATCGCAATGATTCAATTTCAATGTTACAACTGAACGCTTCTATTGCTTATTACTGTGGAAAAAGCATCTGCTGCAAGCAATGTGTAACTTGAAAATTATGTTTTCAGACAGCTGTATACGCATATTACGTTGTTGATATGAACAGTGGTATAGAAATCAATGGACCTGTACCTATTAAATCACCTCTGATTTTTAACCCACATAAAACTTATGAAATTTGGCGCTATCTTACCTATATGTTTATTCACATTGGGTAAGTTGTTCGATCGACTTCAGAATATTCATTTCGTTCTCAGAGTCATAAACGACTATTTTTTACTATTCCATATTAATGCTTCCAGTGCACATTACAATCACGATGCGGAAGCAAACGAATTAAGTGAGAAGAATCGGATTGCGGTCGAAATATTAATTTCTGTTTCTCCATTGAAACTTCATTGAGTAGTAGAATCATACGATAGAATTATGCGTACAGTAAAAGAGTAAATTTTAATTCCAGAATCTATCATCTGATTTTCAACGTATTAACACAAATATTACTCGGTGTTCCTCTTGAACTGGTCCATAAACAATGGCGAGTTGCACTGGTTTATCTTAGCGGAGTCATGGCCGGTTCGTTCTTCTGCTATTTCGATATGTTCTTATTATTTTTATTAGCCACGTAACGTTGGTGTACGGTTATTCGATGGTAGTAATGATACTAATGTGTTATTGTTATCATTAAAACTGGGATCTGCGACGTTATGACCGCTGATGCTTTTAAGTGCAATAACAATTCTACTCAGATGCTTAAGAACACAGAGGAGAACCATTCAAAACTAAATAATCGAGCAGAGTTGTGCTTGAATAGTGATTTTGATTATGGTGATACCACAGCATAAACATATCAAAATGATGACGATAATAACGGTAGTATGAGTGATGTTGATGATACAAATAACTAATTAAGGATCATTATGTGTGTCTGTTGTCGATCCAAATACGTACTTGGCTGGTGCATCGGGTGGTGTGTATGCTTTATTAGCAGCACATATATCAGAATTAGTAATGAATTGGTCGGAAATGGAATTTGCTATAATCCGATGTGTTGTTTTGATCACATTGATATCTTCTGATATTGGTGTTGCCGTTTATCAACGATATTACATTGACATTGTGGATAAGGTTGACTATTTCTCATTTTTCCTTCTCTTCAACCCTTCACAAACTTCTTCATTTTCCTTTATCCTTATTTCTCGTTGTATTCTAAGTCGAATAAACTTCGTTATTGGAGATACTCATTTGAACATTTGTAGATGTTTACTATTTGGTTAACGATTTAAATTTTAATCGTCATTTTACAGGTCTCTTATGTATCTCATATCGGTGGTTTCTTGGCCGGTATTTTAATGGGTATTATTGTGCTCCGAAATTTCCGTAAAAAGCGATGGGAACGAGTACTGTGGTGGATAGCACTGATTGTTTTCACACTTTTGATATGCTTATTGATCGTCCTTGATGTTTTACCTCGAATTTTATGATCTATTTATTCCGTTGATCAAATTCTGTCTAATTCACAATTTTTAACTGATTTATTATCGGTACGCGGCAACGAAAAATCTTCACGTAAACGTTTCCACAGACTTTAACCTGCACTGTTTATATCACCACCAACTAATTCATTGTCAGTCAGCAAGCCAAAATGAAGTTCCGTCGTTATACCTATGAAGATATCCTACTTTACTCAATCAAAAGCACTTAGAAATTGACCATCAATTCAAATGATATCAGTTATGCATTGAAAGGTGAAACTTGTCGAAAATGAAAAATGAAACTGCAAAACATGGAGTGTAGTGGGGTTGAGACTTGTCTTTCGTTTTTTTTTCATGCGGAATGTTCACATGGTGTCATGCGTTGAAATGCACAAAGACGAGTGCATTTCAATGCATGACACCATGTGAACATTTCAATAAATTGATGGTCAATTTCTAAGTTTACATGGTGTCATGCATTGAAATACCAGTGTAATGATTAAGTGCTGATTCTCATAAAAGTAAATGACACGGGAGCATCATTTCTAGTAAAGAAGCTTCGATTTTCTTTCTATCAGCAGACATCGTAAAGCATTAAGGTGATGTAGAGTGGGCACGGGAAGTAATACAACGCATAATAAATTAAAAGATATGCATGAATGCTCATTGCGGTCCTTTAAAGTTTTGTTCATCACAGTCTGCTGCTGTGCTACTTCACGAAACTTGATTTACAAAAAAGATATTGTTTATCAATGAATCGAATCATCAGAATAAAATTTTCACTGCTATTTATTCTTTTTGTTACTTAAATATCAGAGAGATTTGAATCATGCAGTCAAAAACAGGAACTTCATAGTAAAACATAAATTGGCAAAATTTTCCAACAAAGAGTAGCATTCTAAAAAGCTCAAGCAAAAAAATTTAACAATTTTAATTTGCTTGGTGAAAATATACCGTTCAAAGTTTTTTCGACTGTACAGTTTCCTACAAAATTTATTTGCATAGAACTCAAGTGTGAGCTGATTAAGCGTAACTCAATTAACGATTATCAATAGTTTACGGATATAAGATTCTTTGATTCTCCGTTTCCATTAGGAAGCACCCGTTGACAGCGATGGGAAGTGGTGGGAACCGATTGAAGTTCGTTTGCAAAAATTTGATGAATTTCGGCCGGAATTCTGAGATTCGTAATATCAAAGTGTGAATTTGGTCAGATTTCGACTGATGAATGTTGAATTTGTGATTGTCAAAATGTGAATTCGGTTTTTGAATCGCTGCCTTACGACAATGAAAGGCTTGAATTTTGTTGATTTTTCCTATTTAAAAAACACATGATAACGGTAAGGAATACTAGATAGATGAAGCGTGATCATACGAACAAATTGAAAAACCAGGAGATTGAATGACGATCATGCGGATAAATAAATCAACGAATCAGTCGAATAACCAAATCCGACTGGAACCAGCCTCCTAGATGCCACAGTTTCAATAAACTGACATTTATTTATTTAATCAGCAAATCCAACTCATTACGAGTTTATGCCTCCCTGTTATCACCAATATCACTAATTCCAATTGATCGATCATTGGAGATTCGAAATTGGCTTGCTTGACGAGTTTGGTTTGAAATTTCGCAGCTAATTTGATTAAGGCCCTTGCAAAAATTTTAATTTAAGTTTTAGTGGCGATTTCAGTTCGCGGTTTTTGCGATATTTTGATTGGCTTCAGCTCCTATCGAAAATGAAATTGTTCGATGTGGCAGTAAAGCATCTTGCTGATAAGGAAATATCGAAGGTGAAATGAAAACTGTAAAGCATTTGTGCAGTATTAATTCATCATGAAACAAGTGCTCCATCGCTTGGAATGGAAATCAATTCAAGTTCAGTTAACCAAATTGTGAGTATATCAAATGATTTGAAAACTGTCACTGCGTTGATATCATAAACAATGCGTATATAGCATTTCTGCAAACGTAAATGCCTCTGCTCCCCTGCTAAAATGTGAATCAGAACAAAAGTTTTATCAATATATGATAGAACACGTGTGCAGCTCTGCTTGGTACTCATGAAAACGTTTGATGAATAAAAGAACAATTCAGATCCGAGAATCACAACAGAGGACACTTCGAATCACTCCTCGAGTTGTGATTTCCAAGTCTGAGTGTGCTCGGCTCAATTCTTTCGTTTTTGACAAAACTGGATGAGTCCAGATATCCGGATAATATCCTACGTAGTGCAGTTAGAAATAGATGAATAGTGTGATTTTGCATGAAAGCAGATAGACGCCAACGTTCAATCTCACGGGTGGTCGCATTTCGCTGTGAGATCCTACGAGCGCACTTTCAAATAGGGTGCAAAATTTTGAGGGTTTTTTGCCTATAATTCTTTGGAAAATGCACCAAATCGGCATTGCGCCCGTCAAAAATATCCAGAAATGTGTCCCAAATCCAACCGCAAATCGAAATCCAAAATGGTTCAGTGCTGATCGAGTTTGAGCTCAAAATTCATATCTGCACTTAGGCAAAAAAGCATTTTGCCGACCCCTCACTTTTCGCACTTTTCAGTGGGCAAATCTCTGCGCCGGCCGACTGTTGGCAGTGAGCCGAGACGCGTCGATGCATGCCGCGGTTCGGCAGCGGTTTTCGTTGAATTTTGATGGTAATTTTTATTTAATTAATGGTAATTATGCTATGTTTATAAGTTATATTGATATTTGTCGTAGTAATTAGTGTTCCGCTCCCACTCCCTGTTAAGCCTAAGCCTCAATCTGATGCTAATTGAAGCAATTCGAAGCACTTTAGAGACACTCAAAAGCCGTTGTAAAGAATTACTCCCATTGTAAATTTTGTTTAAAGGCTCAATTTGAGTTCTTTCAATGAGTACCCTTGTAAGAATCACAGTATTTTTCATCCATAGACTTAGATCATTTGTTATTCATGCCCTCTAGCACCTGCCTCCCTTAGTTTGTTACGTTGAAATGTGAAATATTGTTCGTTTCTGCTCCAAATTGAGGTTAAGCTTTTCTTTTTTTCTGCGCAGTTGAATTAATCACAGCTTACTGTTCTAATGTACATTGCTTAGGGAGATTTTTTGCTTTTTGCTGTTTTTAATGATATTCGTTGTTTACTGTGATATTATCAAAGTGTTTCATTTTTTCTGCTTTATTGAATGTATTTGTATCCGTAGTTATGAATTTCAAAGAATATTTTAACCATTTGTATATTCGAAAATATGTTGTGAAATTATTTCGGTCTGCCTTTCGAAAGATTTTGATAAATTAAAACCCAAGTGGTCTTATTTACATTCATAACGAAATTGACATTATCTCACATTAGTTTTTATTCTATTCTCCGTGATATTCGTTTATGTTTGCTGGATTATTTATTATACTGTCATTGTTATCATAAAATCTTCTTTAGTTTTTAATCGTTGGTGAAAATTGTATATATTTAATCGAATTAATTTGTTATGGTTATTGTGCAGTAAAGAGGATGTTTTGACTATATTATGAAAGTGATGATGTAAATAATAAGTATCTGTATATGTATTATGACTGGTTTTTGATAAATAAAGTTAAATAATTCAAAATCGTGTTGCGTTACACAGAAATTTTCAACAAAATAAAATATTTTGGCAATCGGGAGGGAATTATATCTACGGTTATTTGACCGTTTGCTCATTGACCACTCACTAATTGACGGTGGCCAGCGAGCAGACGGTCGAAAACCCGCAGAAGACCCTAAATTAATTATAGGTCGAATCACACGACTTCACCAGAACTTCCGGACATTCCGGATGGTAGAAAAAAATGCGTAAAATTGGATCTGATAAGTATATTAAAGAATAAAGCGTTACGCCTTAACTCACAGTTCGACATCGCATCAATTCGTTGCGATAGCCGAGCGGTGTTCAAAAAAATCGCTCGTTTCTTTAATGGCAAAAATTTTGCGGATTCGAAAAGTTTTTGGAAAGATACAACCGAAAAATGGCAAAAATCTTTGACGTTCTGCGGAATTGAACCTGCGACCTTCAGTGCATTGAGCAATGGTGTGAAACAATTTTCTTCTCCTCTACATGCATACAGCGCTGTACAAGCGAGATGCGTAGTAAGGCATCGCACTTCTACAGTGCTCTATGCTTACCTCAAACTTGGGTAATTGAACCGGATGCTTAAGCATATACAATGCTCTGCAATAAACTCACTGATTTGTATGTGCTTGCAGTTTTTTTCAGCGAAGTGAATGCATACTAATGCATACAGCGCTGTACAAGCGAGATGCATAGTAAGGCATCGCACTTCCATTCAGTTTCATTGCTCTGCAATGAAACTGAATGCATCTGTATGTTTTCAGTTTTTTAACGCCCATAGCCCTATAGTAAAGTATGCAATTTATCTGTGGTGATGCAGTGTATATGAATGAGCGCATCTGCGCTAATTGAGATAGCTTCAAGAAAATGGGTATATTTCCTGATCTAATCATAATTGCTCAACAAAATATGTATTATTCAGAAAGTAGAGATGCTGTGCAATCGAATGGTGCAAGGAAATTCACGTATTACCGGGCAGACCTGAGAGCACTGGTACCTTGAATATCATAACGCCCATAGCCCTATAGTAATGTGTGCAATGGATCTATAGTGATACAATATATGTGATTGATCAGTGTTGAGCAATGAACAGCAGGTATAATTGATTAATGACATTGATAACTGATTGTTGCTTGCGAATTGTTGCTGAGTCTTGAACAAATTTAGTGATGTCAGTGATAAATTGTTACGATGTTTCTATCTATTCATGCAGATTCTGAGTTCCATTTGGATTTGTTTATTCATTCAGTGAAAAACCGTTTCATTTTTGTGCCATAATGTTACATGAATAGTTTTACTGAATTGTCGATTTGATAATATTGGATTGGCAAAATGTATTGATGGTAATGGATGTATAAAAATATTATTAGGTTTTGATTTTCGGCGTTGATGTCAACAGACATGATTTGTTGACCTTTAGCTGCAAAATGCTGCTTGTTCATAACTGAGAATTCAACCGGGTAAAGAAGGCTATAAAACAATGAAAATAACGATAATGTCAACTGCTATCCAGTTTCATGCAAACATATTTCTCATCAGCTCCGTTAACGAACTCTTTACCGCGTTTAGAATTAGCAGTATACATCCCAATTTAAGGTACTATCCCCATGCTTGACTCTAGACTTAGTCGAAAACTTAACGACTGAATCGAACCTTCAATAGGAGAAGCTTTCACACATTCTATAAGTATTCACCATAGAGATAAATGCTTAACGGAGTAGATGTATGCAAATGCAATAATGAAGGTAATAACAGCAGTAATAATATCAATTGTGTGACTTCTGAGTGAATACTTCTGAGCGATTCGTTTCAATCAACCAGCTATACGCACAGTGACGGTTAGCGGTGGTCACTTAATGGCAATTCAACTTTCTAGTAGCCGTATCTGCGTTCTGCCACAGGGCTGTACAGATAGGAAACCTATGCAGCACTCCTGCTGTGAAAGGGATAGCGCTTGCGTTGAGAAGGGATAGGCTTTTGCTGAGGCTATCCCTTTTCTCTCTTTCGATGCGCGTTCACATAAGAAAACACGTGAAATGTGTTTTGCTGTGAAGCAGATAGGGTTGCCTCTCGCTGGATGGGCGCTATTCCCTTAATAGCAAAAGTACCACTGATGTACAACGAACGATTGTATTCTCGTAATGACTATGCAAATCTGTCAACTGCTATCCAGTTTCATGCAAACATATTTCTCATCAGCTCCGTTAACGAACTCTTTACCGCGTTTAGAATTAGCAGTATACATCCCAATTTAAGGTACTATCCCCATGCTTGACTCTAGACTTAGTCGAAAACTTAACGACTGCATCGAACCTTCAATAGGAGAAGCTTTCACGCATTCTATAAGTATTCACCATAGAGATAAATGCTTAACGGAGTAGATGTATGCAAATTAATTGAAAATACCTGCAAAATCAAAACCTTAATTTTGTGATTGACCTGATGTTTGGATTTGACAAGCGTCGACAGTGGTATTAATCCATTCGCGATATCAAGCGATCATAGGGACGAATATCAGTAAAACATCACCTCATTCATGTGATTACAAAGATGAAAATGTTACAACACGTTGACTCTCCTCCTGTTGTCAAAAGTTTTTGTTGAAAATAAAGAATGCGAAAAATGTCGAAGAAACCACCAGCAGCAGATACTGTTCAAATGATTCGAAGCGTTCAGTACATCCCAAATGTCAACCCCTGAAATCTGAAATTCCACCCGGTCCAACGGCACACGGTTCATATCACCTGTTTATATCACCTGAGAGTTAATTCAACTTTGGAAAGAACTTTTCATCGTTAGTTGATGCTCCTTACCTCGTCATTTTCTAGAAGCTTTATTACCTGGATTACCTGGATTGACCAGGCTATCAAACGTTTGTAACGTTGCTGGCCACAATGCGCGCGTTTCCGTGCACATTGCTTTAGCCTCAATTCACGCCACCCCGTTGGCTAAGATGATTTATCACATGTGTATAAAATTCGTGAAAATGAATATGAAAGTCTTTTATTTGGTCATTGTTGCCGGTAAATTGTTAGGTGGAATTTGATAATATTCAGCGGATGATTTATTTTTTACTTGCGCCAAAGATTGCTTTCTTAATGTACGATTGGCTGGACCGTGCTTCTTGAGAATGCTTTATTGTGCCAGTTCCATATTCTAGGATCTATCCAGATATAGAGTATTTTCATTTCCGTTACCGTTATCATTCGCTAACTTATTCTTCTGATAGAAATTCATGTTCTCGATGGCTCGATATACAGTCTTGATAGCTATCAACATTTTACGTAGTGTATCGCGGCTGTTGTGATTATTCCATCAATAAGAAATGATTCGCTATTACGAGTATTTGCAATTATTTTTATCCTCAAGGCACTGGTATATTCACATACATTTTACCACTATAGATCAGTTGTATACATTACCATAGGGCTATAGGCATTGCGATCCTCAAGGCACCCGTGCTCTCAGGTTTGACCGGTAGATTTCTTTGCACCATTCGATTGCTCAGAATCTCTACATTGAGAATGTCAGATATTTTGCTGAGTAATTCGGTTTACTTGACGAGATATAACTATTTACTTAAAATAGTCTCAACTAGCGGAGTGCGCTTATTCATATGCATTGTATCACTACAGATCAATCTGTACGTTGCTATAGCACTATAAGGTTAGCCGTCTTCAGGCTAATCGTAGTCTCAGGTTTGCCCATTGATATATTCTGCACATATTCTGCACTAGAACCAATATATTCAGAATATCATATATTTTGCTGAGCACTATTGCTTTCATGAAGAGCTCTTCTGCCTTTCATATTTTCTCAAAGCTTTCTCAATTAGCGCAGTGGCGCTTGTTCATATACATTGTATCACTATAGTATGTTGCTGTAGCACTATAGGGTTAACCATCTCCAGGCTAACCGTACTCTTAGATTAGTCCTGTGGCATATCAATTTCTGTTCACTGTTGGATTCCTCAGAACATACATATATTTTGCTGAGCACTTTTGCTTACATTAGGTGATATATCTTTTTTCTTCAAGCTTTCTCAACTGTTGCAGTTACCCTTATTCATATGCAATACATTGCATCGCCATGGACCAATCTATGAGTTGCTATTAACTGGCAGTTTCCAGTCATCAGTGGTTCTCCACTAGTTTTGTACGGCGATATTTTTGTTTGGTGAATGCTGTTGGGAGTGAAGGAGAACATCCCAACAGTTTGAATGTGCTACACATCTATGATAAAAAACTTCGGCCCGCTTATGGCACCCAGCCCTTGACCGTCCACACCTAACCCTAGTGCACTAACCACTAGACCAAGCTGCCACCGCCGGAGGGAAGTTTAAAACGTCACTCTAATATGCTGACAAGCTTCTTCGCGCCATATATGGCGTCGCCTTTGTGTCTCGCAAAGACTTTTGGACACATCCATCGTCACCTAGAGGAATTAGTTCTAAAATGTTATACAAATATCATCGCGAAACGTTGACTTCCAAGCCATCTCATTCATCTCGTTTCAATTTATAAATACGTTGATCTGTGTTTGATTACTACAATTGAGCAGTGGTGATCGTATGTTATTCTTCCTATTCTTCGTTATGGTAAAAATTTTTAAGGTGAATCTGGGGTGAGGTGAAAGTGTTGTTAGGGTTGACGTTTTATCATTCTTCAGTTTGATACTGATATGCCTGTGGTTATTTTTAAATAATTGAAGATTTTACATTGAAAAATGCTCTATGTCGAGCATATCTCATTTATATTATGACTTGTTTTCTACAAATACTGGCAGTTTATGATTTGATCAGATGTGACTGCCATATATACGCCTCATTCTTCTGTATTTCGCTTCAGTGAATGATCACTGTTGATCAATATTGATAACTGCACAGCACTGCCACTGTGCTGTTCATAGACAAATTTGGAGCAGTACCCAACGGTTGCGTTCACGTAATGGTTTATACATACGTTACGTATTATCCACGTTCTTGCAATGATATTTCTCGTCTGTTCCATTAAAAATTGCCCACCACTGCAGCATCTGAAAGAACTGCAGATCCCTTTTCATTAGTATAATGCTCAATACTGATTGCTGTTTCATTAGTGCAATGCTGTTTTATTGTTTTTTTGCATATTACTAACAATTGATGCATATTACTAACAAAGTATTTCAATTAGCCCAATTTATTAGATTTGTCAGTGTGGCAATACGTCTAGGAATGATCGTGTGCCAATTTGATACTCTCTCTTATTTGCATAATATTTTCGATTTCGCATCAAATTCATATACATTTCGACTTGGTGTTTTATTGCGATATGTGACTTTGAGTTAATCTCGAGTGATTAATTGCGGAAGATTGCATGAAACGTTTGATGATGTGATATAGCGAGGATTGTGCGATGTGAAAATATTGAATATTTGGTTCGTTCATGATTTCGATTCGTTTGATTCATACGCGTTTGTTGTTTTGTTTACGCTGGATTGTGCTTTTGATCATTCAAGACTTATAGGTTCAGGTGCTAGAAACACCTCAACTTATAAAGATATTGGATGAGCGTGAAATGATACGTGATGACAGCCATCCACCTTAACTCAGCCACGAAGGGTATATAGCCCTTAGTGCCGGTCCCAAGCCCGGATAAAATGAGGAGGGTTGCGTTAGGGGATGGCAATGTGGTAATGTCGAAGAGGAAGTTGTAAGGACGTTAAAATGGTAACGAATACGCGGGACAAACAGCCGAACCGAGGACAACGAAAGGAATTAGACGTGAGAAGCTGGGCGATCGTGGCTTGCGGCGATGGAAGCTGGACGATGAATGGACGATCTTTTATCAGGTCATTTTCTCGCCGTTTGTTTTTTGTTTGCTTTATTTTGCGAGAGTTGTTTTTTCATTATTTGTATATTTATTAAACTCCTCCCTCCCCCATCCTTTATCTGGATATTTTCTATCAATATAAGTATTTGGTTATATTTCTTTCGCGATTTGATTAAAGCGCGATTACCCATATTACATTCCCATGTCCTCTGCATCAATAGGAATAAGATGTAGTCTAGAAAAAATTTGTACCATTTTTTCATCTTTCAATTTCAGATGCTAATAAAATTTTATTG